>JACCIC010000012.1:5517500-5520000 GCA_018907035.1 Sycobia sp. Sy_11 | reverse complement strand
TTTGAGTCATAAGACTGAGTGTAATCTTATAAATATATTTTTGACTACTCTGATATACTTATAGCAGTTTTCGTTTTCTCGCGATATAGTTGTATTGATTATTCACATGATATATTGTGAGAAAAAAAATAACGTTCCTTGGATCGCATAATTCTGTATTTTCTCAAGTACGGGTTAACGAAAATCAATTTATACGACAAAGGTATACTTAGATCCACGGCAGGTGCGATAATTTTTTTACGTTGTAAAAATTAATGGAATTCATAAAGCGGCGTGGCACTGTCATTACATGTGACAGGCGACTACTGAATTACGTGTACGCGCATTAATTCGCATTACGTATCCGCGATGTTTTTCATCCTCAAATATATCTTTCAAAATGTAATGCATAAAGAAAAATAACCGATAAAACTAAATCTGCGTTAAATTCGAAGGATTATTATTGTTTTTTTGTTAAATTTACATAATTTAATTGAAGTGACAATGAATGGTGATGGTGAATGAAAAAGTCACGAGAGAGCGAAAAAAAACAATAGAAAATTGTGACGCACATCGGGGAAGAAAGCTTATAAATTCCATCGGAGTACATTATCGTCCCAAACAAGCGTCATTAATATACCCGCTGCAAGTGCACCGAAACTTATCTCGGTTATCTCAACCGTGATATGATATATATATATTAAATGACAAGCCCGTACCGTGCATGCATTCCGTCGTCTTATCGCAGCCGCATATTTATTATATTTGATCTTGCGACGCACGGCGCATTTTTTGGCTTGCCCACGGGCGGATGGACATACATTGAAAAAGAGTAATGGAATTTCGCGAGAACAGATCAAATGCCCAAAATATTGGAAATCGCATTCACAATTTACAGTCTACTTTTTAATGTAAGTCAAACATTTTCGGCAAAATTTTTCATCGCTGCAATAAGACAGATATGTCCAATATTGGCACGTCCATTTTTTAAAGTTGTTTTGACATTTATTTTCCATCATTCTCTTCAGATGAGCCAACGATGCGCACTAAACGTCCTCAAAAGTTCCAAAAATAGCACCCTTTCATATATTTTTTTTTAATTTAGGGAAGGAGGCATTTGGATGTGCCTTTGTTTAACCTGCTTCAATGACTTTGTGAATAATGGCTAATGTGATGGAAAAACCCATCCGTTGTGCGTCAAAGAATTAGTCTTTTTCTTACGGATGCTATACCTTTTTTCCCTGTCCCTCTTTCTATTCGCACACTCTTTCTATTCACTCTCTCTCTCTCTCTCTCTCTCTCTCTCTCTCTCTCTCCCGCTCCGATTCTCTTTCAACCGCCAGTTGGTTTTCATGAGTCAATTTCACGTGCCCAAAATGTCTGTTATCGAAAAACAAACTAGGATTGCCAGGATGTTTGACTTCGTTTGACGTCCTTGTTTGAGCGAGGAAAGAGCGATAAATCTCTTCGATTGGTTTCTGGATTGCAACTCTTTGTTTCGGAGTAGCTGGTTTTGACCTTATAGTAAAAAAATCTCCGGTCACTATCAACTGACTTTGTACCTCAAGAGAGGTGAGAGTCCGGCTCTCTCTTTGGTCCTTCATGCGAGGAGGTTTATGTAAATCGCCAGATAAAATCCTCTAAACCGAGCTTCATCATACTCCTCCGTAAAATTTCTCAAAGTTTATGACATTTCGCAAAGTTGTGGTACTAATTTCTACTGTCATCAATTGACAGCTTGGTAGAGGCAATTGACACTTGTTTTACTTGGGGCATCATAGCTACAAGTTATTTCAAGACAGAAAAAATTTCCCATGGGACGAACGGATGCACTCGCTCAGATCGACCAGACTATTGATAGCCTTCAAACCCCTCGCTCGATAATCCGATCCCGCCCCCCTACCCACATCGCTTCCCATACTCTACTACCTTACTTAAGTTCATTTGAATGAATCCGAATTACTTTGCATGCGTCAGGGGTATGGTTGAAAAGGAGACGGCTTGCCTAGAAATCAAATTTACAAGTAAAAAAAACATTTGACGACAATTCATCGGCATAACTTTGTATGATATTCTTTACGTCAGCATGAATCTTTTTAAAATAGGGTTTTGTTTCAAAGTGGGTGGATGGATAACATTCTCATCTCGGCCGTGAATGTATGGCTGAAAATTAACGGAAATTTGTTGAGAGAATGCCGAGTGTTCGATTAATGTCACATACCGTATATTTCGAAGGCTGACGAGTGAGGGCCACCTTATTTCCCTCGGGAGGTTTCACCTGAAATCGAGCTTTTCCAAGTATATATATATATATATATATATATATATATATATATATATATATATATATAGAGAGAGAGAGAGAGAGAGAGAGAGAGAGAGAGAGATTAAAAATAAAATCGACGACCTTCCACGAGGCCGTATTGCGCCGATAATACTCTCAATGGCGATAAGAAACGCTCTCTTAATCATTTTTAATCCAAGTGGACGGAAACGAAAACCGTACTTCCACCCCTCCGCC
>JACCIC010000012.1:5345000-5512500 GCA_018907035.1 Sycobia sp. Sy_11 | reverse complement strand
TAATTAGTATATCAAATTCTCATTTTATGCCATATATATCAATTTTAACATAAGTTAAAAATAAGTTAAGTAATTTTATTTCTCGACAGTGCTTGCTAATGATATTCAATTATATATTTATATAGTTGTGTGAAATTCAACTATATATATATATATATATTGATGTGAAAAATATAGACTTCAGAGATCTACCACATAGTTATTATCGAAAATAAAAAATTATTTTCCAACCATGCAGTTGATGTATGGTTTTATTGACTTTTCTGTGATTGAATATGAAAAAAGTCATTAAACGGTATTCGAATGCCTTTAAAAAAAAAAAACATTTTTACGTATTCCATCTGATGAAAAAGCATCTCTTGTACATACAGGTATTTATTGTTGATATAGCTCGGATAGTTTTATAGAGTAGCTGTAGTTGGAAAATCATGAAAAGCCAATTAAAAAAAAAAAAAAAAAAACACTTCTTCAGAGCCACACGCGGCAATGCTACCACACTAGTGAATTCCACTTGTAAAAGAAGCTCAAAGCAGACGCTTACAAGAAAAAACAAACGAAAAAATAATGCGAAAAGATCAGCGAGAGTCGTTGGATAATAAGATTTCGACGAATCGCACCTGTTTCTATATATAATTTATTTATATATTATTCCACGGGACGAAGAGGTGCGTAAGTGATGTATACACGGGCAGGGCAGATATTCAGACAATACAGACACGTGCGCGCGCGCGCATACGCACACGCCTTAAAGAAGTGCTCACCGTGGCGCGCATCTGTAACAAAATATAAAGAGAAATGAGTAATTAAGAATTCGTGAATATTCACGCGTACTAGACGAAAATGTAAATTGTTTTTGGTACATCGGTTTTTCTTTCAAGCTCTGGAACGTCCGACGCCATTTAGACACAAAAAAGTGTTGAAAATAAACGCCGCATACGATGGAGGTAGATATGTGTATGATCGATTATACGGTTTGTTTGTTAATCTTGAAATAACACACACACACACACACACACACACACACACACACACACACACACACACACACACACACATACTGCAGGTAGGTCGCAAGGTGCGAAAATTCCGTTCGTCGACTTTCGATGTGATACATTTAGACTCAATGCTCGCGGGGTAATCAAATCAAGGGTTGTTCTCTTGTCTTGGCAAAAGTTTTTTTTAATTTTTTATTTTTCTTCTTTTTTTTTTTTTTAACAATCGATTCACGTATACGTATAATACTGTATGTAGAACTATGTGTCCGGTGGAAAGGCTGCAACGATAGTGCATTATAAGCGTCGAACTCGGGTGCAGGCAAGTTTTTTGTCTTTACATTCGAGAGACGTTCATCGACTTTTCGAAAGTTCGCGCAACTCCGAAGAGTCAAAAGAGTCAATACACACACAAACGCACAGACAGCCGTTGCTATACACCACGAGGTACTTGGATTTACATAACATTATAGTGTATATATATATATATATATATATATATATATATATATATATTTACAATGCACGCTTGTGCATATATACATAATATAGGCGTGCGCGCGTTAGCGCACATATTTTAGTCCACTCAGTGCAACTTTCAACTGATTTTTCATTTATACTGTCTCTACACACACACACACACACACACACACACACACACACACACACACACACACACACACACACACACACACACACACACACACACACACACACATATATATATATATATATATATATATATATATATATATATATATATGTACATACATACATACATACATATACATACATATCATGTAATATCAGACACAAAAGTTATGTAGTGGCTACAAAAATTATAGAGCGGTATATACGTAACTTTGGAATTCCAATTGAGGCTTGGATCTTAATGCGCGAGAGCTGCACGAGACGTTAAAAAGACGTGTTCGCGGACCGGTGTCAACCGGTTCTCCCCGGATAAAAGACGCGCGGGGCCGAGCGAAATTTCCATTTTAACTTATTGTTTTCATGATAATTCGCCGTTTTCGTAACTCGATATATGAATGGACGCGCATGGAGCGGCCATTACCGCTATTATTCTTATTATTGTTACTTTTTTTTTTTTTTAATTATACAAAATTCTTTAAAACGAAAAGAGGAAGTGCGCGTCTAAAGAATCCATAAGAATCCGGCTGACAGACGCATGCGCGTATATAGGTTATAGTTGACAAACGGCAGCTTCTTAATAGACTTCACAGAAGAGCGGAAGGTATTGTAAAAAAAGAAGAAGGCAGAGGCGTTTCGTTAATTGTGCGCATGCTCACGAATAATTCATTTAAAAAAAAGAAAAAAGATCGTAACTGTGTGTGTGTGTGTGTGTGTGTGTGTGTGTGTGTATCGAGTGATGTCATGCTCGAACGATTAGCCGATAAATCTTTTCTAGGAGACCGAATGGAATAAACCAAATGGAATAAAACCAGTCATTATTCTATAGATGATCGAAAAAAAGTAAATTGCCTTCGGTCTTTCTTTCTTTTTTTTCTCATTGTTATTCTAATTTTTCATCTCATAAGACGTACAATTAAATGGTAGTTAAAGTCAATTAGATAAAACAAAAAAAAAATGAACAAATTAACGTTGACGATTAGTGTCACAAGTTCAATCGTCACTTATGTGCATTCCCGAAATAATGTTTTCTCGCTCTAAATAGCCATTTCGAAATCGAATATATTGTTTGTCTGTGTTTTTTTTTTTTTTTGTATCTTATTTACGACTTGACCAATGTATAACGGCCAACGAAGAGAAAAGTTAAAATTATTTATCCGGGCTAAGGCAGGAATGAAAATTTTTCTTCATTCTCACACATTTTACTCGCTGCTCTCGAGATTTAATTGCGTAACTATTATTCTTTCGTTCTTTTTTTCATGAAACTTTTAAACAAAATTGATATTTCTCATTACCCGAGCAATCGTTACGTAATGCAATTTTTACGCGACTTTTATTTTAAAGCCAAGGCTTCCTTAACTGACCTGTATATATACACAACAATTCCCCGCATCTCTCGCACCAAAATGAAATTCTCCGAATCGTCATATACCTTTAAATTTATTTCTCACCTTTTCCGCGTCGCGCGGCGTACAATGAACGAATAAGAAAAATAACATCGCAATCGATAACGTTGACGCAAAGGCGCGCCGCCGATCCCCAAAAATGCGACGCCCTGGACGCGATGTTTTCAAAAGCATTGTTTAACGTTTTAATTTTTTTATTTTCCAAAGCCACTTCTGGATTAAGATTTCCTTTTTCTGGAGAAATTGCTGTTAGAACGAGAAGCAACCTTAAAGATAACAAAAAAATTGCAATGTAATCTTTTTTTTTTAAGGAATTTTTAATTACACATTGAAAAGTTCTTGTCACGTTCTTCTGACGAATTGTAAATGTTTTTATTCTTATTATAAAATCCATATTAAAAAAAAAAAAAAAGATTGCACTTAAAATTATATTTTTTCTTTTCGAAACGCTCGAAATTTATAGTTCTTATTGTATTTTATTTTAATTTTTTTGTCTAAGCCAATCGAAAGAAAGCAGCCTGACCAACAGTGGATTGAGTGGTTTTGCAGAAAAATTTTGGCCGCTCTCTGTAGTTTCATGCGCGTAAAGTCTGCCTAAGCCGTGCGATCCGAGCATCAGGAACGTTCACCCGCCGCGGTCGTGCTCGACTCGGCAACATCTGCCCTACGAAACTGAAACAGTTGCTCTTCTCGGCCGTATGCCGCGATATATCATCTTGAGCAATTAATGGCTGACCGGTATTCGCAATGCACAATAATGGATTTTATTTGCGTCATTTATGAAATCTGTCGGGTCGAGCTTTCGGCTCAAAATAAGTTCCTCGCTTGCTACAAAATAAACAAAAAAAAAAAAAATCGATTAAAATTTGTCACAAAGTGGCATTGTATATCTTCGATTTTTAGATCGTTACAAGGCGTGGAAAATAATCCTCTCTGAAATCGATCGCAATAAATCATTTCCGAATTTTTCGGAAAATTCCACCCAAAACGATTTTTTGAGCGAACGTCCCCAACTCTTTTCGGGCGCACATTTTAGTGCGATTTAGGTAATAAAGGTAATGACGATTCCATAGGTTTTTTGAATCGCTGATATATATATATATATATATATATATATATATATATATATATATATATATATATATAGAATCCGCTCTATATTTTGAGCCCAGAAACACGGAGATTAGAATATTTACGATTTAAAAAAAAGAACGCAAAAAATATGGTGCCCCACTGTAGTGGCTTTCGACCCTGAAAGGGTTCGAACACAGAACTAACTAGTTCACTTTCTTTACTCTTTTTACCCTTTTCTTTAATATGCGAATCATTGGTGAAAACTAATTCGATACGTAATACCAGATATCGAGAATCTCGGCCGTGCCCAATAACACCCATTACGCGGTACCGCCAATCCGCAAAAGTTATTTACCTTCGCGTATTGGGAGAAGGCGCGTACGCTACGCTCGGTACATAATGCGACTCGTTAAATTACAGACCCCGCGTCGGTCTCTCTCTCTCTCTCTCTCTCTCTCACTCTCCGTTGGAATCGATGACCCCCATATACGGTGGCGCGCGAAGCGGGACGATGATGCGACGCTATGCAGTCCCTACCCGCCAGCCCCTCGCGGACGGTGCGCGCAACGTACACACGTCTCGACGGTCACGGGGGCGGGGGAGGTGGGGGTAGACCCAGTTTCACGTTGCGTTTGCGTTGAGTTCCGCGAGAAAGTGGCAGGGGGCACGGAGAGAGGGGGGGTGGGGACGAGAGACGCGCTGATGACATACGTAGGTGCGCTGCGCGACTGTGTTTTCAGTTGACTGTTTTTTTCCCCTCGCCCCTTATTTCGTTGCACTTGCGCTGGTTGGTCGTATACCGAGAGTGATTCATACACGTGCACGGGGCAAATTGTGGGGGGTTTTTTTTTTGGTATCGCGCACGAAAATTGCCCCTGTGAATTGTGTAATTATGTTGGGCCTTCGATGGGTCGATTTTAAAGACGGATTTGAGGGGGCGGGCCACGCCCATATTACAAACAAAGATTATTTGCGATGCACTGTGAATATTATATAAAAAATATATAAAACTTTTTTTTTTATACAATGCGTAGACATTATTACATACCATTTAGGGCTTTAAGGCGTATTCCACGTGATTTGAAGCCGTAATAGGGATGTACGTGTAAAAAAATCCAAATTTACGAATTCTTGTCGTCCAATGAAACGAATGAATGAAACCAGCTAATATTTGAGTATATTGTTGTTCAATGTATTGATTTTCGCCGCGAATATGATCCGCGACGTAATTCTCTCCTTTCGTACGATAAAAAATGTATTTTATAAAGATATTCGCAAACTTCATTTTATTCATATTTGATTCACGGATTTCACTGGAATCGTACGGTCAGTTATTTTAGATTTTATACGTACTTCCTACTAAAGTTCCAAATCATGTGGATTAACAAATATGTCTTAAATCCCTCAAAGTATAGATAATAATTTCTATTCGTTGTAGAAAGGATAAGTTTAATATATAATATTTATAGAATAATTCAAACGTTTCGTGTATTTATTTTATAATTTCATGTCGTTATGAAAATCTGTGTATTCTGTATATTATCTATTATCAAGAAATATGAATTGGTAAAGTGACTGCAATTGAGAATATCTAAGATAAATTGCGGACAGCACAAATGGATTTTGGGTACACGTGATATTGAACCGGTTTTCGTTTCGCTAGATTTATACTGGTATATGGAGGCAGAAATTGGTACACTGGAAAAAAAGAATTTTCCGATATCGTGTAAATATTACATGTTGTATATATAAAATGTATATATAAAATTTGCAGCGATGTTTAAATCCTATTCATTAGTGCCGTTTGTCCCTTGACCCGTGTGTAAAGAGTGTACTGCTAAAACAATGTTCAAATTCGGCAAGACGTGCAAACTCGAACGAATCTTTTTCCCTATCGACGCTTTGCTGAAATTTTTTACCACGCGTGCAAGAAAAACACTGAAAGAAATGCACTTTACTTACACTGCTGAGCCCTCCTTCAAACATTTCAATAAGTAAAAACTAGAAGAACCGATATTTTATATGAAAAAAAAAAGACAGAAAGACAAAAAAATCTACATTTACGTTGTTACTACTTTCACACGACTGTGGAGACGTGCGTTGACTCACTTAAATGGCTTCGGTCAGGAGTGTATCAAAGTCCGACGGAACCTGCCCGGTGTGCGACCCTTTCTTATATATCCCTTAATAGCTTACCAAACGAGGCGCGTCTTCGACATTTATAATAAATTTGCGCGCTGGCCAAAGAAGCCAGTCCTCATGCGCCATCGACTTCCAATACACCGATCTCTCCCCTTGTTTTTCTTAATTCGGCCTAATAAATAATATTGTTTCGTTACAAACCGTGAAAGTGGACAATATGTGTTTGCATTTCCATTGACTCCTACTACTTGCCGCCTTGCCCGTAGCCTCGAAACCTTTCCTAATGGCGGGGGGGGGAGCAGTCTGTATACTTTAACATACTAACACAATTTTCACTCACACCCCCCTTCGGTAAAGTAAACGTTACCGAATTACGCCTACCGAACTGTAATGAAGGATACTAGGAAACCCGAAGAAAACCCTTTTCTATCCGTGTACTTGGCCCAGGTCAAAATGCCTTGGGACCTCTCACGCATATAGGAGGGGCCGCCCGTATTTTCGTGCGGTTATACTTTTATTTGTCTATATATAGATGATTCGTTATCGCGAGTCAATTTAAATATATACAAAAATTAAGATTTTTATAAACAGTTTTACATATTTTCGACAAACTATAAATAAACGATCGTTTGTACCAAGTTTACAACGTTATTTATTTCTCAATAAATATATAACTTTATGTGTATACCATTCTCTTCGTATTTTAAAATTATTATTTCTCAAATTTTTGACTTAAGTGGAGTTCTAGTTGTTATTGTCATTTTTTTTTTTTTTTTGTACACGAGCGATGTTATACGCTATTTCCATATAGAACATAACGAATTTTTTCTATGAAATATTACTTATTATTTTAACTTAGCGCGCTGACCGCTTAATAATTTTTTTAATCGCATCTATAAACATGGAACATTTTCTAATTTGTGCAATGGAAATTTGACATTACAGGAAAGGATAGGAGATAGCGGTCCGAAAAATTGACACGAGAATACGTCTAAACAGTATTATATCACATTTATTATGCAGACTCACACTGAGTACTTTAACGACCTTCGTAAATCTTTTTGCCACTCAAAAAAAATGATTTTATTTATACTTCGACATTATACTATTATAAAATAAAACATACACGTTTTTTCTTCTATAAGTATTTTCTTAAGATTGTAGTAAACTACTAGCAAGCTATTAACGTAAAAGCTGATAATTATATAATTAAAAAAAACATTTTTAACTTGTTTCCTGGTACTCTGATGAGGTTAATTATAAACGTAATAAAAATAATATATATTCAATTGTTAAAAATTTTCCTCAAAATGAAAATGTTTAAATATATATATATATATATATATATATATATATATATATATATATATATATATATAAGTATCTACCTTTGACATAAATTACATTTTCAAAATTTCAAAAGTTATGCACTAGTATTAAACTTATGGATTTACGTGTGCACGATCGAAATGTTATTGTGATACTTATATACTTTTTTTGATAATTATAATATAAATATTTTTTAATCATCACGTATATTTCAAAATAGGATTCCGAATAGCCCAAGTGAAAAATTTTTCACTGTTAAAAATCTTCTAAATATAGAGGTTACGGATTCGACAAAAATAACGTCGTAAATGTATTTTTAAACCAGAGTCAATAGAACCGTGCGTGGCCAGCAATGGCCTTTAATGTACTACGTTCAGGAAATTTTGGTTACACTCAGATACATATTTATATACATGAAAGCATTGAATTACTTATCAAGATAACTAATTGCCATACCTTTTTGCTACTTAGGGCACATTTTCATTTAACGTGACGGAAAGCGTTACAGTTATAATTGTGGGTGAAAATTATTCCACTATAAATTGTATATAAAAGTATAAGAAAAGCAATGTATATATATATATATACCATATAGCCGACTTCGTATCATCTCAGCGAACCATTGCAGCAGAAAATAAAGTTATATATACATATACAATACGGAAACAAGAAGCCAGCACGAAATGCAAAGCAAATATGCAGATAAATACATACAAATATACATATACGCGTGCCCACACAACATTTAGACAATCTATGTCGACACGGTCGTACAACTGTATATATATATATTGTTCAGCACCACCACCTTGTACTCGTTTCGCGGGGTCGTAGCACCCGTGTGTGAGCGGCCGCGCCGCCCTCTTATCGTTACATTTTCCACTTTCCATGCATATATGTACATACACATCTGATAAAGGGCTCGCGGAAACAATGCAAAAATCGATCTCGCTCTAGAGCGCGGGTGGACTGCCGCGTCTCGTCGATCCTTCCCCACCTGTGGGACGAAATGTGAGCGCCGGTGGCGACGATCCGCCTTTGCGCGGTCGATCAACGGGGTGGGGGGATCAGGGGGCGGCGGAGATCTAAACGTATATTCGATTCGAAAATCCTCACCCGCACAGCGAAAGAGAGCGCGAGTGGGATGGGTCAGAACGGCGAACGCAATCGCGTGACTGTTTTCCCCGAGTATTGTATCTGGGGCGAAATCGAGTTTAAAACCGGCTCTCTGTCACTGTTTGCCTCTCTCTCTCTCTCTTTCTCTCATTCTCTCCCTCTCCCTTACCTCTCGTCTCCCTCGTTATTGCTCATTTTTGTCCACGGACGCGGAATGACGGGATGCCTCTCTTTCCGCGCCGGCCGGGCACGACAGAGCGTCGCGACGCAAGGCTCCGTTCATGTGGTAAATTATACGCGGCTGAGGGAGTTATTGCCCTTCGTGCATACGTTATATATATATATATATATATATATATATATATATATATATGTATATATCGCATACGTGCTATATTTTGTATATCGCATAACGGCCCCCCTTTTTCCCTTCTGCCTTCCCTGGATAATCCTCGCGATTCTCATTTCTCGGTCGTTAATTCGCTATATACAACACTACACTGTATACAACTAAACATACGTATATCCATATGTACAAGTTCCGTTCGCCGCGGGCGCGCGATTCATATCGCATATATATACACACGAGATGCGTTCGCGGATCAAGCGCGAGAGAGAGAGAGCGCAAGAGAACGAGGGTGGCGGCATTTAGTCCGCAAAAATGGGTCGGCCGGCTGAGTGTGCGTGCGTGTATACGAATGACGCGCATATGATGTACCGAGTGTAAATAATATCGGTATACACACACAGACACACACACACATAATATGCATATATTTGCCAACGCTTAATAGAGAAAGGCGTCTTCGAAGCCCCGATGGAATTCGTTACGTATAGCCGCGATTTCTTTGACGTGCATGTAAATTGTTATAAACGAGTGGGGACGGCCGGGCAGCGCGCGGGCGTTCTCGGCGCTACGTAAATAATATACCTTATAGCGTTCGCAGCGATGAATACGCGTCGCCGGGTTAAAAAAAAAAAGAGGGCTTTTCCGAGATGGACTTTCAACGAAAGATTTTAGACATTTGAGGGTCTTTTCTATTAAATTTACTTATTTATAAACAAGACAGGAAATAGTTGAGATATTGTGTACGACCGAGAAATTGAGAATCTCTCACATACAGGCCAAATTAAGCAAATAAATTTATCGTAAAAAAGGAAAAGGAATGCGCGGTTAACGTTTCAAAGTGATTATGAAATTTTTCAGATCTTTCAATTCGGCATTCGATTGTATTCGTTTACATTGAAATAATTGAATGATTGAATAAATAATTGAAAAGCCAAAATTTAGAGGCCAAAATTCCCACCTATATATAATCGTAGACAAATACTCCAAGCTACAGGAATGCGTGTGATTTGCCTATGGATATTTTGAAAAAAATCGTTTTGAAAATATACATTTTTGGGAATTTAGCTATATACATACGTGTATGCATTGACGACCGCGCGTGCGTGTGTGTAATCATGAGGCTCTCATTGATATCTTTATCGCTTTTTTTTTAAATCACTAATTGTGTTTTGCATCAATAATACAGAGCGGCCAATCCTTATTAATCTCTCGAGGAGAGCGCAAACGACGAAAGACACAATATTCATTGTACGATGTTTTAACTTTCGGAAAATTGCAGACAGAGAAAAACATTATTTCGTTTTGTCTTTTGTTAAATTACATACAAAAGCGTTATCTTATCGAGTGGCGCAGTCCTTAATATATATTCTTAATAGAGGAAAACTTTTTTAATTTCTTTTTTATCGACAATTCATGGAGATATTCGTTAATACCCCCCCCCCCCAACATGATAGATACATTGAAAGCTATAAACGATGTCCAACTCAATCGACGTAATATTAATTCCAAATAGAAATCACAGAACAATTCCACAGTAGAATTTCCATCTCGATTTCCGTTCATTTGAAAAATTTTTATACTCCCCGCCGAATCGTAAAGATAAATTACGTGTATTATATACAAATTTGTAAATATGTGTGTGCGCACGCTGACGTTCGTGTGTTAGAATCTCTGCCGATCTTTTTCCCTTCGTTCCTCGGCTCTATAAAGCCAAGCCGGAGCAAAATGTAAAAAAAAAAAAAAAAAAAAATCTGCAATGAAAAGGGGCAAAAAAAAGAAGAAAAAACTTGATTGTTTCTCACAACTCCACACACAGGCCCCGGAAGTTCTAAACTCACTAATTACTGATGTTTCCGCCGCGGCCGCCGGGATCGCGGATAATACCGAACTCCAGGAAATCCGCTGTAGTCATGTTATGCTCCCGGTTAGTTTGGGCGCCTGCATTTTTCCGACTCTGCGGCGGCGACCGGAGAGAAAGAGAAAGATTGAGAGAGGGGGGGGGGGTAGAAAAGACTGATGGTACTTCGACCGGCACTACTTTTGCCTTGTTCCCATCAAGCATACACGCGATAAAAGAACAGTCGGATAAAAATAACCGATAATGCTTGAAATTAAAGTTTACCGATAAAAATGGGAAGGGAAAAGATGAAGATAAAAATAGAGAGAGAGAGAGAGAGAGAGAGAGAGAAAGAGAGTGAGAGGAAAAAGAGTTGAAAAACGGGTATCTATAGAACGTATACAGGAAAGACATCGATCGTTATAATATGGTGATAAAGATAAAATGTTTCACCAGCACTAATGTACCTCGTGGCCTGTCTTTTACGTGTATATATATATATATATATATATATATATATATATATATATATATATAATTATTTAAATATATAATATAAGAAAAGCTGTATAGTTTATGCAAAGTAAACACAATTATATGCGCTCTCAAAGTCGACGACACGCTCGCGCGATCGCATTAATCACGTGCTCCACTGAGCGCGCTATATATATATATATATATATATATATATATATATATATATATATATATATAAAATAACGTGGCTATAGATATTAGAATTATATATATCTTGACGGTTCGACATTGCGCGAATATCCCATTCCGGTATGGAAAATTTAATGAAATCTTCTATGAAACGAGCCGAGAATTTCTGAAGTTTTTGCTAGAAGCGTCGTTCGTGCGTATATTACATGCGAATGTTTGTAAAAAGAGAACAAACGCGCGTATGTAGGCTCTGCGTGCCGGGGCGCGCAAAATCGTTATTACGTTTCTATGCATATAATACTTTATATATCTATATATATATACTTTTTTTTTCTTCGTGCTAAATACACTCCATACATCGCTGGATTAATTCCTGCCCTTCTTTGCATTACAAATTTTTCGTTTTGTCGTGAATTTAGCGCCGACCGACTACCCCCCCCCCCAAATGATTTCAATTAGAGAGCTGTAGTTTAAAGTGTTACAATGTCAGAGGCGTTTGGGTCGAGCATCAAGCGCAGTGTCGTCTCAGATCATCGAGAGAGAGGAGAGAGGGTGCGTGAGATGAGACGAGAGAGAGAGAGAGAGAGAGAGAGGAGAGAGGAGAAGGCGGAGAGAGCGAGACGAGACAGAGAGATAGTGCTGTTGTGCGTTAAACGCACAGTCTTTCTAAATCAAAATAAATCATGGATTTATACGTTTTATTCTTTATAGCTAATAAATATAATTAATATATATATATATTATATATTATATATATATACACACATATACAACTACACACAAGAACATTGGAAAATATGAAAATGATGGCTCGCATCTCGAGGAAAGAAAAAGAGAACAGCGCTAGAAATTGGAATTCTTTTAATGAATTATTTACAGCTTCTTCGGCTGTTGCATAGAAACAATGCCAAAGAGCGCGCGCGCGCGCGCGCTTTGTTCCCTCAACTTAAAATAAAAAAAAAAGGAGGAAAAAAGAAATAATTACACGCAAGATGGGTGCTCAAAAGCTATGCCGATTCTTCTATATATATAATTCTAACCCGCGCCAATTGCAACGATCGCAAAAACTTTCTAAACCACGATTATCGCGCGAGCGCGCAATATACATACACGCGTAGACGCGGCACATCTAATAGCCGGGGAAACGCGAGACGGAAGAATTAATTTGAAAGACCGAACGGGATATCGTTCACTGAGAGGGCGACGATTTTGTTTCGCGCGCGGGCTCGATGGCGAGATGGAAATAGCAATCTATATTTGCGCGAAAGATTTTTTCTCTTCTCACTTTGAGCAGATTAATCTATACGTATATGTCTACATATATAAACTACTATATATAATGTATATGTTATTAGCGCTGCCGATTATCCGTATATCACGATATCTGAATATACGTTCGATCGATATGCATGCGTGTGGAAAATGCGGATTAATAATACCAATATATTCATGATGTACTTGATTATCTGGATAATTTCTTGTTTTATTTTTTCCCATACATTAAGAACGAATCTGATAGACTTAATATTATAATATTCTGTATACACGAATAACTGTAGTATATTTGTCACATTAATATCATTCGCATATTCAATTTATTACAGCTTTAAGGTGAATAATTGAATATCCCGATTTTCCATTTGGTTATCCGTTAACTAATGATTTCCGCACTAAAAATTAGTTAAGCATTCGCATTATTTCTCTCAGTATCCCTCGGTAACCGAATATTATAAAAAATAAGACTGTTTTAACCAAACACTTCCTCTGAAACTCTAAGAGCACTAATATTTACCAAGACACGAGCGCGCGCGAAAGCACGCGCATAAAACATAATTGCGTTACCGACAAGTTCGTCCAATAGCATGAGAAAGATTTACATCCAGAGCCGGAGACGCAGCTGTGCGCAAAATCAATCACAATTTCTATTCTTCTTCTCCGCTCGCCAAAAATCCGCGGCACCGAGCCATGATTTCGGTGCGCGCGCAGAGGCATTCAAACGCCGGCGAAATTTCGCGCGTTTCATCGCGACGGCGCTTCCAAGACGCCTGCAATAAACGCGGTGCCAGAGCGCACAGAGAGCCGCAGCCACGGAGCCCGCGAGGAATGCGCGTTCTCTCCGTGAACGCGCACTTTCACGTTGCGCGGGGAGGTTCCGATTCGCCGCCGCCGCCGCCGCCGCCGCTGCTGCCCCATCATTACCATCGTCGTCGTGAGCATCAAGCGTCATTATCGTTAGTTACGCGTCCGATGCATTCCTCGCTCGAATTTTTTCACGCAATCTACACTTCGATTATTACGACAAGGCCCAATCATCCGTGGAATATTTATATCGACGGCATCTACGTGTGTGCGTCCGCATCAAGCAAGGTATAAATATAGAGAAGCGAGAGCGAGCGCGCGCACCGTTGTGTACAAACAAACCAGGCCGGCGAGGCGTTGGATACGGCGCGCGCGCAAGCACGCGTTAAAATAAATAAAATCTAAATGATGATAATGATAATTGTAATAACAATAATAATAATAATAATAATGATAACCACAGCAAGGGCTTACCTTTTTGACTGGAGTAGTCCCAATCCCAAAAGCCGGCCATCGCGGGGGGCGCTTAGCGGAAATTGAGGTCGGCGAAGTTAAGATCCGAGTAGGGCTTGCTCCCGCTCGTCTTGACCAGTTCTTCCACGGAGGACTCCGTCAAGCTTTCCAGCGAGCCCCGATTAGGCTCTGATCTTGCGCGACGATTAACCTCGAATTCGCGCGTGCTTCCTTTTTTTTGCCCCTCGCTCTATCTCTCTCTCTAGCACACTCTTTTTCTCTCTCTCTCTCTCTCTCTCACTCTCTACCTCTCTATATTTGAGAGGTGTCAATCGTATGTATGAATGTATATATACCTACAAAGAAACAACGCGATGCGCTGTATCGATAACCGCACTCACCGTCCCTATTTCACTGATAAATGGTTGTATATCTATGTAGCACTGTCACGCGCCACGAGTAAACTACAACGCACGGGACTCCACGCCTTCCCGGGTCTCGTGTTCGGTTTATATATCTATTTTTTTTTTTTTATTGAAATAATCGAGAGGCTGATGCACCGTTAACGCCTCTGCGTGTATTCGCAGATAAAGCGTATATATACCTACGTATATATATATATATGTATATAGCGGAGGGGATCTGCGATGGAAGCGGTTATATCTGTATGAATGCGATAACGTACGTGCTTCTACACGAAGTGCCGGACGCGCTGTAAGACCGGCCGGTCGAGGCGCGAGCGTTTATAGCCTCGGTTAGGACGGGTCACGTGACTTATCCGGCGAACTCTCGAACAGGCCGCAGGCGGGTGCAGTGCAGCAGCGGCGGCAGCAGCGCATTAGAGAGCGTTGCCGTTGGGGTGGGGAGGAGCGAGCGCTCGCTGGATAGGTAGTATAATCGTAGTGCGCGTGCGCCGGTAAATATTTACACGTGCTGCGTCGATTCTATCCCTTCTCTCTCTGTCCCTCCCTCTCCCTTTTCCCATCGGCGGCTCACCGTTCGCTCCCACCTCTCGCACTCTTTCTCTCGCTCTGTCCCACCACAGCTGTATATATATATATATATATATATATATATATATATATATATATATATATAGCTCTCTTACAGTCACAATGCCTCCCTCTTCCTCTCACTACGGTCCGCGAACTCTACCGCTCACTCTCTCTCTCTGTCTCTTTTTCTCACTTCGTACAACTGGGGCTCGCGAGTTGCATCGGTGATTCGGTGGCCTGATGTGCGCCTTTTATATATTTATATAATTATTATTATTATTGTTATTATTATTATTATATATACATGCAGTCTGGAGCGACTCGGTCGTGCGAGGTTAAAATGCGTTTACGCGAGATATATAGTGTGTATACATTCAGGCGTATGGCATACCGGGCTCGATTGAAAATTACAGGGACGGATTAGAACGTCGCGGGGCCCGGAAATATCAAGACTTTTTTAAGAGGAAATTCGATTTTAGACATATGACAAGGAAGAAATATTAACAAGCGCGTTTAAACTTATAAATTATACGTTGTTTGACTGGAACTAGTGAAACTACTATATATTTTTATCGGTGTAAAAGTCAAGATTAATTTGGTGATAAACTAGGACAGTCTGACCGCCATCGTAATTACATGATGATGAGTTTGTGTTTTATTTATTTACCCTCTCAAGAAAGACTATAAGATCGATTATAATCTTAAATAGTTTAACAAAAACAGTTCTATAATGTTTATCTAATAATCAAATTTCCGATTATAATAGTTTTAATAGATAACATTAATTATACGTATAAAATCTAGAATCTTTTTCAATGGCGAATGACACTAACAGAGTTAAACAACCAGTGAACGTATTGGATCGATGATCGAGTATTTTATTCTTCAATTTCCCTTTAAAATGTAAACCGATCTTTCATATTTGTATCTAGAATCGGCTAAAATAGTGAGACGAAAATACAGGACTCCGAACTTTTTGCTGCTCCTGCAGCGACTCGAGCCTCTCTTGAACCGAAACTGACCGTTATAGTCGCAGAAATTTGAGATTCTACTGGTTCGAATTTTAAGGTTCAAATTCAAATTTAAATACGCCTTCGAAAGAAGGTGTCGAGTAGCGCATGCGAGACCCACGAACGTCATCCACGCGTTTCGTCTCCAGATTAGAACCTATATAATCGCAATTTCGTATGCGGATCGAGAGTGGCTACGTGGGGCGTGGTCGAACAATAGACGACCAATCCAATTCTCCACCGAATTGGTAAAAGTAATACCTGAGATGCGCGAATATTTGGAAGGAAACGTCGATTATACTTATTATAGTACATGAGATTCAGTAACACAGTACAAATTTTTTAGAAGGCATTGACTTCTTCGAACTGTTTATCTTTTATTTATACGTACAAAAAAGAAAAGAACCTCGTATATTGTAATTTTTTTCATAGAAAGATAAATTGCTCATATTTGTCAAACAATCGTTAAACTAAACCTCTGTACAAAAAGTCCCTATGTAGAATTTTTAATATATTATAACTTTTTTTCCACTTCCGTACTTCGTTAAATTTTTTTCGAAAGAATTGAAGTTTTCTCCGAAAACGGAGCCTCACCGAAAACGATGATTCGCATTGTATATAAATCTCCCTTTTGAATGCATTCAAGATTTAATTTTAGCCGATTTAATCCAATGCGCACCGAAGATAAGATTGCACTCGTTGAAGTATTTATTAATAATCCACATATAATATATATATATATATATATATATATATATATATATAAGGGAGTTTATATAGATTTACGATTCGTAAATATTTTCAATTTAGCTCGTTATATATATATATATATATATATATATATATATATATATATATACATATGTGTGTGTGTGTGTGTGTGTGTGTTGTGTGACTGATAATAAATATTTATATGCGAATGCATATATATATAGAATAACTTGTTTTTAAAAGCGTGCACGTGCGAATTCGATGCCAGCGCGATCGCTGTCGGTGTGCAAATTCGTTCATGATTTAAACATTCTCCAGTATTGCTGGAATAATTGTGAAAAGTTTTGCTATATTTCACACACACGCACACGCGCGCGCACACAACACACACACACACACACCATACATCTATTTGTCTAGTTGATTTGTGATAAATTAAAAATAATAATACTCTATGTAGAAGGTATGCCGACAATCCCCGTCAATAAATTTTTATGGACATTTAGTTGCTTTGTGTATGGAAATCGGTTTCTTTATTTATAACATGGAGATTGATAAATGGGTATTATATATATATATATCAATTTTAGTATATTATCTTTTATGCTGTGAACATTTGTCCTCAAGGGAATGTCGAAGGCCTCGCGTCGGTCAGCACTCGGCAGTTCAATAGCGACACCGCATCGCATCGTATTTTGCAACTTTCGGGATGATTTCTGCTTTAGCACAGGTCAAAAGTGATGGATTTTGATTGAATTACATGACGCGGCCGACGCGTGACGACGAGCATTGTTTGACTTTTTTTGAAATTTTTTTTTTTTTTTGGTTTCGCGCAATTGGTAACAATATAATTGTTTCTTGTTTCCCTTGGTGGCAGCTCCCTCGGTCAATGACATTGACAGCTACCCACAATGCTACGCAGAACTGCGTTAAAAAAAAAAATCGTATTACGATCGTCAATGGCTTCCGCGACAGCCCTTTAAATACAAGAGGCAATATTATATAAGTTCAGGTATGCTGTTAAAGTAAATCGGGCAGTCGTCCGAGGGAGACTTCTTCTTCGCGGCATACTCATAATCATAACGAAAGAACGAAAAAACACATCTTCTCAAAGTCAAAAAAAAAAAAAAACGACTCTCGGTAATAATTATTCATCGACGACGATGAAAAAATCGCGCTCCGTCATGCTTATAACATATATGTATATTACATTTCTCGCATATATAACTTGATACTGCAGTGTACGTGTAATACTCGCGAGCCCAATACATGTTACATACGCATTATATATATATATATATATATATATATATATATATATATATATATATATATATAGCGACGAATCGGACTCCGCGAGCGCGACTGACCCATCCCCCTTCTTCAAAACCAGTTTCTGAGACGACCGACCGATGTGGTGTGGTGGCGTGGCGCTTTCCTGTACTGCGCAGCCCCTCCCGCGTCGGGGGAGTTTTTAAAAAGGTACGCGGTGAAAGCTATCTTATATATATATATATATATATGTATATATACGCGCATACACGTGCTTGTAATTTTCAGGGCCGTCTTTAGGGACGGGTCGGACGGGGTCTCGTGGTTACTTGCAGGGAACGTATTTTATACTATGTATTTAAAAAAGTTCCGGCATCTCTGTAGATTATAGTTTCGAATTTAATCGTTTTTCATACCACCGTAACTACATGGAAAATCATCCAACAAATTCATTTACAGTTTTTTACGACTTTTTAATGTATGTGCTATATTTTCTAAATTGGGTACAAGCAGGGACGACATCTCAACGTTATTCTGTTTCTAGCACTTTCCTATACCCTCCTTCCGCGGCCACGGATTTTTCCAATCGATTTTTTTCTAATGGATTTTTGAGTTATTAAAATAAAAATAATGGTTCGAGATTCAGATATAGAAGTGGTTAAAAATAGTTATCTAAAATCAAGCGAATATTTACTTGAATCATTCTTCAACCAAGAACAATAATTATTTGTTGCAAGTAAATGTTCTCGCCATGTTTAAAAATTACTAAATATTTTCATTGGTCTTACTTTTTTGTCCAATGTAGTAGTTATTACAATCTATACAATTAATTTTGTAAACAAACGTTTAAACACCATGTTTAAAAAAATTATCGGCAGATGGATACACGATCTTGATCACTGTATCATATGATGCGATAATTCTTTTGGTTACTCTATAATAAGGACCAACTAATGATTGTATTACATAAAGCGTTCGAGTCGAATACTTTTGCGCTTAAATGATTTACTTAGTTTAAGATTAGTCAACTGACTGACGGTTTTTTCCCTGAAGTGCAAAATTCAAGCATTTTTTCAAAGAAATATTTACTTAAGCGAAGTAAATATTTTTTTTTAATCAGAAATCAAATTAATTAATGCAGAATTTAGTTCACGAATCGAAATTACTTGATTTAACTAAGTTTTTTCTAAAAAGAAATTACTAATCCTTTAGTTACGTAAATTATTTATCCTAATTGAAGTTAATATTATCTCACCAGTATTCTCTATAATAATTTACTTAAATAAAATTTCCCTTAAATGAGAACAATTTTTTTTGAGAGTATCTATACAAGATTTTGTATGGGCTGAATTTGATTTTGTAGAGATGAATTTCGAAGTGCCTGGATTGTAACCACATACAAAATGTGATCCTTAAACCGAAGGTCGTCTTTTTAATAGAAAAATTTACAAAAATTTGGCATTGCTCGTAGAGTTGAATAATTTTTCTTCCTCGAGCTTCCAAAAGTATCTACAACAAAGCATTCGATCGCTCGAACTGGAATTTATTTTTTACGCGGTAGATACGAGTGAAAAGCGTATCAACGTTCAGTAGCTGCGTCCGTTAATTTTTGTCTCTTATCGACGTATCACGCAGTTCGTTGGCAATTAGCCTTAACTTTACTTGTCGATATATCTTTGGATGTAATTAAGATAAATTACATATCGTGATTTAAATTGTAGATATTTAGAAGCACTATATATTAGCGCGTACCTGAAATGTGTTATTAGTTTCAGTAATTCTTCTGAACCTAATCAATTTGTTATAATTAAAACGAAACATTCAAAAAATTCCAAACAGATAGCACATTGACGAAACGATACTTTCGTGAATAATTAGTGAAAACGAGTATTTATTTAGCTCTCTGCGTTCTTTTTATCAGTCCACTGCTTTTTAACATTACATGCACTGTTCTTCGTATGGCGTAAAAACATTAAACCGAGCGTGTTTTAAGAGCAGGGGCGGCAATCGGTCGGATTTATTTCATCGTAAACCTAAGGCACGTTTCATATATATCTTGTTGGCGCTTTTTCAAAAAAAAAAAAAAAAATAAGGTAATAAAACTAATAAAAATAATGTAAGTGTAAATGAAAATGTAAAATAATAAAATGTAAGTGTTAAAGCAGTGTAGAATTGCAAGGAAAAATTCGTTTTCTTATGTAAGTTTAAGGAAAGCGGAGAGTCAGGATTTCATTCCTTCCAATCTTAAGTTCAAGAAAAAAATTATTCAACACTGTCTGCAATGCCAAGTTTTTCAACTCAGAGGATGACCTTGTATACTTGAAGGTCATATGCTCTGTAGTTATCATATCCAATCTAAAAGATAATATCCAAATGAAAAGTTGAGATTCCGAGCTATAATTTAAAAAAAAGTTTTTTTGCGACTTTAACCGATCGATATGGAGCCAGATGTTTCATTTGAGTGGCGTTTGTACGAAACAAATTAATTCATTACGTAGGTTCACCATTAGAGAGGGGTCGAGTATTGAATGCGTTGAAATTTTCATTGAAAATATGTTTCGACAAAGATTTGTAATTTCCATTTTCCTTGGAATTTTTTGCAACTAAAGAAAATTTTTGTGCTGTTAGAGAGAGAGAGAGAGAGAGAGAGAGAGAGAGAGAGAGAGAGAGAGAGAGAGAGAATGAGACCAGATCGGAATTTAACATCTAAAAAAACATGTACGACACGTGCGTTATCTTCCGCAACTGATATTCTGGATTTGTAGTTTCTCCTGTATTATTTTAAAGGAGGCGCGCCGCTGTAGCAGTCTGAAATATTATTTTACAATATTTTTGGTAATTTATAAAAATACAATTATAAAAGACATAATTTTGTAATCAAAAGGATTTATATCGGAAATATATATATATATATATATATATATATATATATATATATATATATAAAGATTAATTGTAAAAAATTTTTTTCCAAATTTTCCTCATAATTCAATTTTGTGAAAGCCCCTGTTGCGTGCTATGGAAAATCGATATTTCTATGTATTCATCCTTGACATATTCGCTTTTTTTTTAATATTATACATTTGTATAATGTGGGCATCTTTACTTCATTGCTAATTTCATTTGGCATTCATGGAACAGATTCGAGTTTCCCCAAAATCACCGTAAAACGCCAAGCCGATAATTATACTATTTATACTTGTACGTACAATTTAAGTGAGTGTAAATTATATGACACTCTGTATATAACCGCCCACGCGACCCTTTAAGTAGCTACCTGAGCGGCGACCTTTATTAACGTCTGCTTTATATATTGTATCAGTTGTCCCACTGACAATATACTTTCGTCAATCCATAGTCCCGTCCTCCCTCTCACCTCTACCTATACAATATCTATCCAATCAGAACCTATTTAACCCGGTCAACCGAGGTATTCTATATTCTCAAAAATTCATGAAGGACAGCTTTGAAATGACCAGCGATCTGTCTGGAATCACGATCCGCGAATCCTTTATTTCAAATGAATCCAACATCAGTATTCCAACTTTTATTCTTTGTATCAATGTTACTTAGCGTATGTAACTATCTTGAATAAACTACAGTAATTTTACAAAATTAGAGTGAATGTAATTTAATTAAATAAAAAAAAAACCGCTAATAAGTTGCGCAATGTTAATTTAGCGTGCAATCGATCTTCTGGAAATAACTCAATCCTGATAGATCTCATAACAGCCCCCTTTTTACAGTAATGAATCACTAGCTTTTATATAGCTTTCACGCTCAATTTTAGAAAAATTTCGTTTTAACCGAGTTTCACGATCACTCGGACAAAAACAATCGAATATCGCAGAAAATTTGTTAGAAAATTGTTTATAACATTTTTACTGCGACACTTATATAGATATCGCGATAGTTATTGTGATTAATTAATAAAAAAAACTCATTTGTTCTTTCAGAAATAGATTTATCGTTATTTATTTTCGTTTCCCCTTCTTCTCATCTCGCAAAAATTAAATTCTTTGCAAATATCCGCACTTTCTATAGTTACTGACCCCAGTATGATGGTCCCAGATGCTGTACAAGCTATAAATTTATTACGAAAATCTATTCTCCGAACGATAAATTCCACAGAACACTTAGCCCTTCGTCCCTGCATTTGCGAATATGTGCGTAAATGTTCTATACTATACATATATTACTATATATACATTATTCAGTACAGTTTTTGCTTCGAGAGATAAGCGGATATACTTCCTAGAAATTTGCCCATAGCGATTTTGGGTCGGCTCTCTGTGTCTAAACAGCTTGAATTTGCAATTGTAATTCGAGTAATATTATAGAGCCGAGAGCAGAATTTGCTTTTTAGAAGGGTCTACTTTCATGTACACACACACGCGCACGCACGCGCGCACACACGCACACACACACACATCTTTATCGACCCAGCTTTACAACGACGATTTTTCGTTAAAAAAATCTACTCTTAAAGCCATCTAAAATTATAATTTCGAAACTTATAAGGGAAGAAAGCTGTAGAACCTTTCAATGTTCCTTTATTATTTTTGAAAGATCGATTTTTATTATTGAAAACGATTGGTAAAAAACGAAAGCGCTGAGACGC
The DNA here is from genome assembly GCA_018907035.1 of Sycobia sp. Sy_11. Lineage (NCBI taxonomy): Eukaryota > Metazoa > Arthropoda > Insecta > Hymenoptera > Epichrysomallidae > Sycobia > Sycobia sp. Sy_11. The sequence continues at coordinate 5,489,800 of JACCIC010000012.1, read as the reverse complement.
ATCTCGGATGATCGTCATTGTAACATAAATGACCGAAAATACGTAACGCGATTAGAAAACAAAAGATGCTATTGGAAATGAATACAGTAAATATATTGAAACGCTAATATCCTGTTAATAATATGTGGTCATGAGTGTTTGATAAGAGATTATTTTAAAATTAATCTATGTATATAAATAATCAAATAAAATACAAAATTAAAAAACTTATGATACAGATGGAAGACAGTCACAGGAAGAAAAGGATTTGAAAGAGATAAAAGAAGTTGTCTTTAATAGATAGCGATTCCAAATAAATAAAATTCAATGAATATAGGAGTTGTAAGATATTAATTAAAATTGCATTATTTATTTGAACATAACATTTAGTGAATTTTAACTGTATAACACCGTATACATTGAATACTTCTAGCAAAGTAAACAAATAAAGTTGACAGTCAGCAGAGGCTGATTTTTGTAGGAATAAACTCGCTGAAGAACAAGTATTTACGCATATATCTTATTCATTTTAATTTTACGTATTAGATCTAAGTAGAAAGATATAATTTTATATAATAACATAATATACAATAATATGAAAAATCACAACAGATTTCCAATTTTTTATGATTATCGCTTTGGGGCGTTTGACGTTTTTGAGATCGATCGATGGGTTGTTAAGAAATCAACGCATCCACATAGTTGAGAATGGTTTTTATTTATTTTCGTCTGAAAAGTCCAGATTTATTTTTCAACAATTCCAAAGCGCACGCGGCTCGAGTCAGTTCCAAGGGTTTTTTTTCCTCTCCAAAAAACTCATATAACTGTCGTAAGCTTTGATTGGCGTCTATTGTGCAGCTATATCACGATGTATATAATGAGAAAGTACACGAAAGCCCAACGCGCGGCACTTTTTAACGCGTGATTAAAACGTGACCGAGTATACCAGTATTTTAAATATATAACATTGGCAAAAAAAAAAAGAAATTTATGTACGAGAGCCACTGCCGATGAGGACGAATTTCTTGTCGTAGTTTTTATCACTATTATATTGGGATTATATCCGGAAACTGGTTCGATGATAGAAACTACACAAGCACACACGTACAGGACGCGCGCGCGCGCAATGAGATGCGGCTGTATTCATAAGTTGGCAAACAAAAATGTATATTAATATTCGGAAAATTTTTCTGTATTTAATTTTTTTCATTTAAAGTGTTTAATTAAAAATTTCTATATCAATGTCGGCTGCAAAGCTTTTTTTGAGTATAATCGTGTCATAAATTCAGGGGAACCAGTTTTTCTTTACCGAATACCTCACGGTTATTCGGTAACTTCTAGATATAAATAACAGAGAGTCAATTAAAAGAACCGCATCAGACATTAATTATGTACCTGTATGTATTATGTATATGTATGTATGTATATATATATATATATGTTTTACGTTCTAATAAAGTGCTTACGCACTTTTCGTGAATATAGTACAGATAATAAATATACAGCGACCTTCGATTAATAACTCGTCATTTTTTTTTCAAAGATCCACAAAAGCTTTTGGAAGATTTACTGTACTACGAAATATAATTATATGATATACAGGTTCATTTCGTCCGGTGGTCCAACGAAATTTTCCGCAACGGCATCGATAAGTGTACATATAATAGCTCCGTATAAAGTCACGAAAGTAACACGCCCCGTAGTCACGATAACTTATAATGTAGCGCGATTTCGTCGAGAAGCCGTCCCTTACGAAATCGCGTTCTTCGTATTAGAATCGCGCCAGTAGAAAAGGTCGAGTGTGCACGGACGAGACTTTGCCGCATCAATGTAGATTGTGGTGTAGACCCTCATCTCGTTCCAGAATTCGCGCGGGATTATTACGACTCTTCCCCCTCTCACTCTCTGCGTCAACCTCTCTCCCCCCCCTCTCTCTCTCTCTCTCTCTCTCTCTCTCCCTCCCTCTATACATATATATCGTCCTAGTCAATTTAAAAAGTGTTTCCCTCATCAAATGACCGGTGGCTCTGTGAGTGTATATATAATAATGAACGTAATTCACGAGCCGCGCGAATGACACGTTCATGGATGTAGTTATGCATGTATTTATATACGTATATTTTATATCTATATATGTAGAGAGTGTGTCATCTTTCATATAAAATACGCTGGCTCGAGGAGAATTATTTTTCTCGCGCTATTCCCCCCCCACCCCCATCTTTTATGGAGATGAAAGCGATCTGCGGTGAATTGCTGGCTTGCGCTTATTTACGATTATTATTGATTTAGTTAATTTACACGATTGACCCCGATCTTAATTTCGATCTCGATCTGTTAAAATTTTTATCCTTAATTCTATATCTTTCTTGTTTACAAATTCTTTTTACTCAAAGCTCAAATAACCGAGACACATTGATCAAATTTCATTTTGTCGAAATTTTTTTTTTTACTTTTGACATTCAATGGCGAGATTTTTAAGACTTCATCTAATTTATTTTTCAGCAAATGCAAATCAATGTAGCATAAAATTATATATCTTTCACCAAGTGAAATATTGCCGATGTCCGTCTTATCAGAATTACACTTTAAAACTAATTTATCAAAGTGTCCACGTCCATACATCTGTCGTATTACTTATATGTGCCAAGCTATCAACAGATGGCTGGATGACGGTTGGTGTATATATATGTATACACTAGCATCCCCCGTCTCGGCTTCGCCCAAGATAATAATTTAACCGATTTCATAAATAATTCAATATTATCAAAGTAAAAAATACTTTATATGTAGAAATCTATGTTTCTATAAATATTGACCGTAATTTACCTATTCTCGCTTCTGTATAAAAAGCTGCTTCAATGTAGCGTCCACTTCAAAAAGTTGATATTTTGCCGACCATTTTATACTAATATATATATATATATATATATATATATATATATCAATTTCCATTGAAGCCGTATTTAATATGCAATATATATATATATATATATATATATATATATATATATATATATATATATATATAGTATAAAATGCGTCGGCAAAATATTAACTTTTTGAAGTGGACGCTACATTGAAGCAGCTTTTTATACAGAAGCGACGATATGTAAATTACGGTCAATGATTTATAGAAATATAAATTTGTATATATAAGAGTACTTTTTACATAAATATTATTGAATTGTTTATGAAATCGGTTAAATTATTATCTCGGGGGAAGCCGAGACGGGGGATGCTAGTATATATATATACGCATATTAAATACGGCTTCGATAGAGAAAATTGTACTTTCGAGTTCCAGCGGTAGAAAAAGATGCGCAAGTGTCTCGAGACGACGTTTACAGAGAGTATCATGTTCGGACTATAGGAAATGTCTTGGGACGTCTGATATGGATAGTTTTGTATCGGAGAGGTAGAATACAATGTACAGGTATTCCGGGACGACTCATACTGGGAGTGTGCGTGTTCGAATGATTGAAAATGAATCTCTTCATAGAAGTCGTACAAACATACCTAGATATTGTTTCTCACCAACTATACACGATAGACCCAGTAGAAGTCCTTCCAAATAATCTGGAAATCGCATTCTATCATCCAAACACGAAACCACCCGTAGAAATTGTCCCAACATACCTGAACATCGTTTCCTACCAACTAAACACGATAGTCTCAGTAGAAGTCGTCCCAACATACCTGAACATCGCTTCCTAACAACTAAACAGAATACTCTCCGTAGAAGTCGTTCGGAATGAGTACCGTCTCAACACGAATTTTCCCATAGAAGTTGATTTCCTCGTACCTGGACGTCGTTTTCTATCAGCTAAATACAATATTTCCTATAGAAATCGCTCAGAGACACAACTAGCTATATAAATTGTCTTTAGGAAACCGGAAAAATATAATTTGTCGTCACAAACTATTTCAGTATGATTTGGCATACAGAACCATTTTATAAGACAAGGAGAAAGAAAGACAGAGAAACGGAAAGAGAGAGAGAGAGAGAGAGAGAGAGAGAGAGGAGGGGACAGATTTTCTCACGTAAGAAAAAATAAAATTTACAAAAACTAAACGGAATTTACAAAAACTAAACTAACTAAGCGGACTACTTTGAGTTAATGTTCGTTACTCAAGACGCCACCTAGTGGCCACCGGTAGAACTGATTGTTAAAACCATTAACTAAATTTATTGATGAAAGTAAAATAATTTTCAATAAAAAACATAGTCTATGTCCTTCCCAAGATAATATAGAATCTATATGTCAAATTTCAGAACAATCGGTTCAGTAGTTTTTTCGGTTATCGTGTACAAACAAAACCACGATTTGTCAGAGTATGATGATATGATATGATATGATATGATATGATATGATCTGATCTGAGCTGATATGATATGATATGATATGATATGATATATATATCGACTTTACGTAAATCCAGTAGCTCTATAAAATTACTGGGAGGGGGAGGGGGCAACAAAACTAAATTTTACCTCATTTACACGACTTGAAAATGGTATTTAAACGGATTAAAGCGAATGAAACCACCGTGTACCGATGCAATACCTTATAAGATTCGTTTCAAATTATTTAAATTTTATTTTTATAGGGATTGAAGCTCAATGAAGATATTGAGCGGATTGAAACTTTTGCATCCTTAGATAAATCATCTTTTATACATTAATCATATATATATCCGTTTCGATTCTATTCACTCTTTTTATCTATAATACGTGAAGTTTTGCGGTAATTTGTAAGGGATTGAAAATAGATCGTAATGCATATAACGGTTGGAAATTGATGTATGCGATTCAATATGTTCAATAGTGGTTTATATCGCTATATATTATCTTATTCTAATGCAACGCGATCTCCGACATAAGATTCTAAGTGCTTAAAAAAAATAAAAAGAAAAAACGGTTTATATGCATTGACGAATGCATTTTAAATCCAAAATGTTTACATTATTTTGGATAAACATGATTTTGTTAAAATGTATTTAAGGATTTATCTATACTTTTAGCAATTAATTATGAGATTTTATTAAAAAAAAAGAACTCTTGCATATCTATAGTATATATGAATTAGATTCTACGTACACAAGTTGCTCATCGCCATCTATTTAACCCAGTAATCCTTTTTATTTGTGTATCAAGATCTTTTTCCCGTATATATATATATATATATATATATATATATATATATATATATATATATATATATCTATGATATAATGTATGTATGTATTTTATTAAAACCTATACGAAAGCCATTTATCGTGCGGTCCAGCGATCGTTTCACTCCGTCGCGCGAATCATAATTTTTTAAACGCCTGCAGCAATCCCCGAGCTCCCTTCACCAATACGATCGCACTATCCGCATTATACGTACGAAGAAAACCTGTTCCCGTAAAAGATGCGCCAGCGTGCACACACACACACACACACACACACAAATATTTTCGCAGCAGAAACCGTCGCGTCGGCGTCCGAGGTCGCGTCGCGTCGCGCTCAACTTCGAGTTCACGACCGGTTTGCTCTTCGGCATCCTTGGATCTCTCTCTCTCTCTCTCTCTCTCTCTCTCTCTTTCTCCTTCTCTCTCCAAGCCCGTATACCTCTCTCCGAGCCTCACTCGGCCCCCCTCTATATCTATGTGTGCGCGCATAGCTGTCTCTTACCTTCATATCTACAGAGGCGGTTTCTGCGAAGAGACCTCTTCCATTTTAAGAAACTGGTCTTTCCGCTCCTGGTTATTCTCCTTCTGCCCTTGTGAGCCGGGTCGAGATGTCGTAGGTGTTATAATCCGTATCGTTAAAAATGCCCGATATTTAAAGTTGCGGTAATGCCACTCGAGCCGAGTCATTTAGCGCGGCCGAAAAATTTCGTCTTTTAATTATTATGCACACTAATTGTAAAAAATATCATATACTTAGAAATGAAAATTTTTGATATTTCAAATCTACTAAACTACGTAGTATATATAATGAATGAATGAAAATATTATGTAACGAAAGGAAACCGTTAGGAATGATAAATTGAAAAGTATCGTCCGCATCATATTTTTTTCAGATAGAAACTTGAACAATATTTTATTATGTAACTCAAACGATTAACGGGAATCCTCATTTTTTTTGGCCTATAATACATTTTAGCGGCTCGGATTAGATTGTCAATAATATCTGTTTTATAATTAAATATTACAAATGAACAATATTACTGTTATGATAAATATTAAATTTAATTCCTTAAATGAGATGTAGAAAGTACATAGTATTTATAAATATAATACAATTAGTTGGAAAATTATTGTTAAAACTATACATATAAGCCATAATTAATTAAAACATAAGTGTTTGGTGTGTGTTAAAATATAATAAATAGTGCCCCCATGCAGCTACTGTCGAATAATTAATAATGATTGTAATAAAAAAACAAAAATTGCAAACAAAATAAAAAGTCTGATACAAATGTTAATTCATAAAGTTGAATGAACAGATATAGTATGTTTTTTTATACCCTAAAATGATTTTATTAATTCTTATTCTTATACACATGTCGAATATATATATATATATATATATATATATATATATATATATATATATATGCTCGTCAGATCTAGTACTTGTGTACACGTATTTATAATTAAAACATTTCGTTACTTTTCCTTTTTTCTCTCTCCTTTTGCTTCGTCGTTTCATTTATTACTGACAACATACTGATATAGAATCACGAGAATCGTTGCGAACACGTATGGATCATTCGCATCGGGCCCGGCCAATCGGTAGGACGACAAACACTTAGCAACAATATAGCCTGGAGATTAATATTATTTATTAAATTATACATTAAAGTTTATAATTAAATACTTCATTGGTATAGAAGTCATTTTTTTAAAATAAATTTACGATAGTCTCGAAGTTTACATACCAATTGATTATTTAAAAAAAATCGTAATACTACTTATATAATATAGTTTGTGTATTAATGATTTATTAATGAAATTTAAAAAAAGTTTAAGATTATAATTGTTTTATTTTGAAACGATTATCCAAATTTTATATAATTACAATTTTATTTATATATTAGTTACGTATAATTATTTTATATATTTCTGCCGATTGGCCTTGCCCTAACATCTCAAGGGAAGAGAGTTTAGATTGTGTGTATATAATATATATATATATATTTGTATTTCAGGTACTTTCCATGAGTACCGACGTGTTTTTTCATAGATGTGTTATTTACGTTTGTGTTTTTGTATGTCTTTATATGTGCACGTGATTATACACGTTACGAGTTATGCGACAATTAACGAAGCGTTATGATGGCGTATAACAAGTTAAAATAATCTTGAAATCCCAGGCGATTATAATACGCTTTTTCATTTTCACGTCTATATTTACGCCACCATTGGAACTTTAAAATGCCTATTCGAGGCATGTACTTTACATTGAAGACTATTTTACCGTTTTTAATTTTAACATATTTATTCTCTGGTTTTTTTTTGTCATAAATGTTTTTTTGTTCTCGGGGGAGCGAATTCGGCATGGAAGTCCACTTTTAATTCTAAAATACCTTATTGTTACATTTAAATAGTACTTAACAATGAATAACTGTAATTAATACAAATTTTCTTATCGTCCATAAAAATGTTGTATAGAAAGTAACGGAAGAATTTATAAAAATATACAATATTATATAGTTGACTATGTAAATTAAAAATTTAAGCTAGGGGCGAGCTGACATTTACAATTATTTTCGTACTATATACTCTCATTGAAATAAGTATTCGAAAAAAAGATCAACGATACCTTTTGTACAAAGCGAATTTCACTCCCCTGTACCGGCTTTATTAATTTTTAATACAAGTAAAAAATAATTTTCCTTTCTTGTTTGATCCTCCTTCCCTACCAAAAATTGTACCCCATTTTTATCAACGACTACTTATGTTTCGATCGAGCGATCGCTTTGCCTCTACTTCGGTCCCTTGTAGAATTCTCAGAAATTTCCTTATCCTTTCTTAGCCATTATCTTCAACTAACTTTAATATATATATCGTACACATGTATATATAATACAAGATTTTTGTCTGGCAGCATCTGACGAATACGCACTGAGCAACGATATGAGATAAGCGTGATATGAGAGAATTGATGTTAAGTATACAGTGTTTTCATTTCATTTCTTATTTTTTTTTTTTTTTTTTTTTTTTTTTTTTTATTGTAAATCGCAAAAATCGCATTGCCTTCAGCTTCACATTACACTTAAGTATAAATCAAGGTGTCCCAATCACCCTTTATTTCAATACACATTTACATAATCAATAAGAATCGCAATGATTGAAAAATTAATGTGGAAGTATAATCAAACGGTATTAATAATATATATATATTTATATATTAATTTTAATAGATTCAGTATAAAAAAGTTATCGACAGTTCATTTAACTTTGTGACATCGACACCTATAGTAAGTCATATACTTGTAGAAAGCTACAATCAGTTTTCAATAAAAGAAAACAACAAGGAACATTCATTTTTTTTATTTCTTTTAGCACGTAACGCTGGGCCAAAAATTCAGACTATCGATGTCGATGAAAAAGATTAAGTAAGGACGATGTACTGTCGTTACATAAATTTAGCTACGAATGTAATTTTATCTTTTCATTCGTGGTCGTTGGTATACTTAATTTCTAAAAATTACGCAACAACGCGACTTAACATCATTGAGCTGTTGCTATACTTTAAAAACTAGCATTTATTTTTTCATTCTTTGCATACTAGCATACCGAACATTCGCATGATTTTTTTTTTATTTTTTATTTTTATTTTATTTATTATTCTTTACTTTTTCATATACACTACAAGACAAATAAAAATTGCCTTCATTCGCACGACTCCACGCGCACCCCCCTATACATTATTATTATTATCGATTTCATTATTTCTTTTTTTTCATAATTTTTAAAAAATATCGGATTATGTAAAATTGTTGCGCATCATGAGTAAGTAAAATCTTGCGATGCCTCGGAGGCCGCCACTCAACCGAGGGGTAAAAATTCGTTATGATTTTCTCGATTTCGCTGTATACGCTTATACAATGACACTAAAAAGTTTTTAAAAACTCTTTGATAAACATGATGTACAATAATAATGTAGCGTGCCTTTTGTCGGGCAAATAAATTTTTATGGTTATGCGTCGCTGTTTAGTTCTTCATCATCTACCTCTCTCCCTTGTTGCAATATTATTCAAGTATTGGCTTGGTAACTAGGTGTGTAAAATCTAAAATTAAATAGTTTTGCAATTAAAATGCGCGTTAGTTTACAAGTGTGTGGCAATTAAAGCTCTCGATGTTACTTCGTGTTTGATAAAAGTTCGTTTTTTTAACGTTTTTTTCTTCATTATCATGAAATAAAATACAGAAGTATACGCGTAAAAGGATTTTCAAAACAATCGTTTCGATTAAATTTTTTTAAAAACATAAATGCGTTGTTGTTGGTCAGGCAGTGTGGTTGATTAAAACTATAACAAATGTAACCACTGACAAGAGAGCGTGAAACAATGAATGAAGTATTCATCAAATATGCATATTAATACATAAAGTGTGGTTTTGAGATTATCTTATATGAGTACTTGTCATTTACCGTTATTTCATTTTTCACGCTATTTCTTATTGGCATACTCTATACCAATAGAATAAAAAGAAACATTTATAAATTTTCATTCTTTAATAAATAGTCATCGTAAGTTCAAAATGATAAATCGTAAAAATTTCGTTTTATTTCCTTTTTGTTCACTTAAGAAATTACTTGATCAACACAAATGAGTGTTGTGAGTTTGAACGAAAACCGTCTCTCCGTTCTGGCAGTGTTTCTTGCATCAAGTACATTTAAGTCTACACGTTACTTAGGAGACTCGATGAACCGAATCATTTATTACGTTAAGTTAAAGAACTTGGTGTATAATCCTCGAGTAAAAAAATCAGTATTCGTAATTAGGCGAGCTTATTGCTTAATGAAATGGCACTGATTCTGTGAAATATATATATTTTTTCAAATATCGCGGAATTCGTTAAAATTTGTTTCCTGCCCTTTTTCAAAATTTCAACCCTTCTAGATTTTAGTATTTTTTTTCTTTATATAGATTCAATAATCTCCGGATACACAACTGCTGAGACCGAAGGGTTTTATTTTGCTCTACGCTAAACTTAGAGGTCGTTACAAAAGGCAACGCGTGATCGACAAGTTTTAATAAGTTTAGTTGTCTTTGTTTTTTTTTTTTCATGAAGTGTGTGCGCATATCAAAGTCGAACAGGTATACTAAACGTATGATCAACAGATTATCCAAAATTTTCAGCTATTTCTAAACTCTGGTTCACGATTTTGTGGGCTCTCACGCATGTTAAATAAAAAATGAATGAAGATAAACTATAAAATATTTAAATAAAAATAAAATGCCGTGTAATACACACGAAGTTTCTTAAAATCTATTAAAAACTGCATTAAGTTTAATAAACTAACTTTAGATACGTACATAATCATACGTAGTTATAACTAAAATACATATGATAGTACAATTATAATTGTATATATATATATATAAAACGTTCGTTCACTTCACACTTTAGCGCGAGCGTCTAAGCTGCAAAGTTGCTCATTTAAATTGCCGGTAAATCAGGGACGAAAAGTCGCACGAGAGCCCAAGCTACAGATAAACAATTATACCCTCCCAAAAACTCACAACAACGAGTCATTCAAGCACAATCGTACAGATATTACGCGCTCTCCGCGTTGGCTGGATGGTCGCCGTAATTTTCTCTCTCTCTCTCTCTCTCTCTTTTTTTTTAAATTTTTTTTTTTGTTATTTTTCGCTTTTAAGTAATCTCGCGTTTAAAAAATTCCAAAGCCAAGGGACGAAGGATGGAGGGACGAAACGAAAAAGTGACGACGACGACGACGACGATCCGCGAGCGAGGCGAGGCGGCGGCATCGTCGGCGGATTAACGGCCCGGGCGCGCGCGCTTCTACCCGATCAGACGACGAGGCGGGGCTCGCAGAAGCCGTTGTTCAGCTGCCCCTTGAATCGGGCCGCGACAACGGTCGTCGTCGTCTGGTGCTGCACGTGGTTCGGCGAGTCGCCCAGCATAGCCAGCATGTACTTGCGCGTGGGTGAGTGCACCGTCGTGTTGGCGGCTACGGCGGCCGCGGCGGCAGCTGCGGTGGCTGCCGCCGCCGCCGCCGCCGCGGCGATCGGACTGCCGCCGCTATGTTAGGGCGGCACGTACGGCGGGGGCTTCCTGTACGTGGGCGTCGGCTTTGGTCTATTCTGGCGACTGCTGTCGCGATTCGTCGCGAACGGTGGCGGCGGCTGATAGGGCTCCTCCGAGTTCTCCTTGGCCAGCATCGGTATGTCGGCACCGTCCTCGGCGCGCTGGTATTCCGGCGGCGGTAGGGGCGGCTTCTCCTCTTTGAGAATTATGGGAGACTTGTTGCCTGCAAAGAAAAAAAACAATGCAAAGGGAATGTGAGTTTCTTTGACGAATTTTTGTCTTTAATGTAATGGGCATTTTTTTTTTCAATACTCGAGCGTAAAGGAGCGCAACAAAATATTAAAAGTTGTTCTAGTATTTTAAGGAAGTAACGAAAAAAATTATTTTACGTACGCTTGGTTTAAAATACCTACCGCGCTTAATAAAGGATGACAGGTATTCTAATCCTACACTTGCAGTGATAAACCATTTTATTTATAAAACTTGTAATGTAGAGGTACTAAATTTATTTGTGGGACAAATAGAAGAATTAATGAGATTGATGAAAGATTGGTGTATGTTCACATTAACTAAGTCTGGTCTTAAGTTTATTTATTTTTTAATTTATTCATGATTTGAAATAAATATGAGAGACTATGAATTATTAGGTGCCTTACATATTAAATTTAATAAATTTTCAATATACCCGATCAAATTATTACAAATCGTAGAATTTAAAATAATTCAAACATACTAATTAGTAACTTTTGTCAAAGAAATATAAGAACATGGGGAACCAATAGTTTTTGTCGTCTATATATTCTTTATTTACTACAACATTTTGGCGAACATTAAATGTCTGTTTCAAGAACTAAAATCTTTAAATAAAATTAAATTATAAATTAAAATAATTTTTAAAAAAATAATTAAAAAAATTTTTTTAATTTTTAAATATTATGAAATTGGTTGGATATCAATATTTACTGCATAACGAATGGAGCGAATTTCTTAAATTATGAAAAGAACCTAGAAAATTGAAAGATCTACCTAATTTAGTTTAAAAAACACAATATAATAATTTTTATTATTCATATATTGGACAAACATCAAGAAAATTGAAGGATCATTCGATCATTCGATTATTCTAATATAAAAATTTTAAATAAAGCATCAGATACATTTAAATGATTATTTTATAAACTGATAGATAATGCAAAATAATATGATAAGTATATTATATTTCAATGCATTAAAATTATTTGACTTTTTCGTTGGCTTTAAAATGATATTATTATTTTTGCCAGTACTACACAAATAATTCATGTTACATTGTATAATTTAATTCAAATATTGATTAGTGTCCAAAAATTGACGGTATACTTTTTAACATTGCAAGTTATTTATTATAAGTTTCTGTTACTTCTAAAATACGTAAAACTATTTCACTTTTAGTGCTATTTATTCACTAAAATTTTTTTTAACAATACAATAACTTAGTTTTTAGTACGAAAAGTGATATTTAATGTTGTCCGAATCGTTGCGTTAAATAAAGAATTTTTTCTACAACAGAGACCATTTGTTTCTTATTATATTTATTTAAATAGTAAAGAAGCCATCGCCGCTGGTATTTACAGCGCATATTTTTTTCTCGTATCATTACAATAAAAAAGCGCACTACCTGGATCGGGTTTCTCGTCGAGCTCATCTTGGAAGATCACTGGTATTCCCTTGCTACGGAAGCTCTGTCTCTCGTCGTCCTTTTCGCTGACGCTCATCTTTCCGCTCCTCCGTCTCTTGTACAGAATGCAGGCAATTATTCCCGCGAGTATCAGCATCGCGGCGACAATGATCGCTGGAAGCACGAAGGTGATCAGATAATCGTCGTGGCTCGCGCCTACCGAGGTCGAGTCGTCGATCGGCGGCACGTCCGGTCCCCCGATCGCGAGATCCTGACAGGCGCCCGTCTGCGAGACCGTCATCTGAATGAGGGCGAATTCCGGCTGCTGGCTGTTGTGATTGAATTCCCGATTGACCTCGTCGGTGAAGCTCTTGTTGTCGTGGACGAGGACCCGGCGCAGCCGCGTTATCTCCTCGTGGGGGCACTCGTACGTGGGCAGGGTGAGATTGCGCCAGGTCACCACGGTCGTGTCGCGATTGCCGCTTATCGAGGTCAGTGATATGGCGTTAGCGCTCCTGTCGCCGTAGAGCTTCTGGAGCCTCTGGACGAATTCTCGCTTCTTCTGGGCCGAGTGGGCGAAGGTCTCGTACGGCATGTTGAGGGTCATGGAGATCTCGAAAACGTGGCGGATCATGGGAGATGGATGAACTTCCGCGACTAGACTATCCGTTGCTTCCAGTCCTGGTGAAGTATCGTTTTTTTTTTTTTTTATTATTATCGAAAGGTTTAAATATGAAAAATATCACGGGTGAATTTTTTTTCCCTCCTAGAGGAGTATAAGCGTTTATATTATAGCGTGTTTATAAAATTTTTGATATACAAACCTTCTCTATCTTTAACGACTAGTTGATATGTTTTACGTCCGATATCATGTTTTAAAGGTACGCCATAGAATTCTTGATTACTGCTATCAAATTGTAGCCAATCCCACGGAGGTATTTCTGTTCGATTTGCGGTCAATAGGGACGCTTTCATGCTTCTAGTATCACCATCTTCCTCATCGAAGAAGGTGTCCTAGATAATTACAATTAAAATTTTCAATTACTTAACATACCATTGACAGTTTATTAATATGAAAACTATTACTAGTTACTTTAAAAAAGGATAATATTTCTCCTTTTTAACTCGTTAACAAATTTAAATAGTCATAATTTTACAAGCTTAGCTATTCTACTTATGCAAGAAAAAGTTATTATTGGTATAATTAGAGAAATATAAATTACAAATTACTTATAATTAAATAAAAATAAAATAATTCTCACCTGTGGTACTGTATAAACAAATAGTTGTCCCACAGTTGCATTTAACTGATCGATTTGGTTTCTTGGTATAGGATACTTGTTGCTTTGAGTTTCCTTTGTTTGTTGACACTGTTCCAGGCCTTGATACACAATTCGTTTAGGTTTTATTTCTGGTCCCAAAACACGTATCAAATCTGCACTAGGATCTTCGGATTTTTCATCAGATACAAGAACCTATTACCAAAAAAAGTATAGCTTTTATTATTTTGAAAGCATTAAAAAATAGGAATAGCGGAGACAAATTTTTTTATTTTTTTCTTTAAAAAATATTCTTAATTTTGTGAATAAAAATTAAGAATTTAAATTATTTTTTGTATGTTTTGAAGCTCTTAGCAGATGTACTAAATATTATTGTTAATTTTTACATAAACGAGTCGACTAACCTTATACAACCTCTTAATTTCCTCTTGAGGACAGATACTGGATCTTGCTAAACTATCGTTGGTCCAAGTGTAAATTGCTTGGTCATTATCAATATCGATTGATCGAACAGTTATGTAGCTTAAATCATTATCGCCGTACAATTCAGCCAAACTACGCATGACCTGCAAATAAATGTAAAATTATTCCACAAATTATTCAATTATTTAAAATAGTACTTTCTTTTTAATCGAAATATTAAATATAAAGCATTAGAAGTAGATCATTCGATTTAGTAAGTATTTAAAATTCATTCTGCCAAATTAATTTTTATATACCTTGAGTTCCCAGTCAACATTCGTTGGGAATTCGCTTCGTTTTTCAATTTTCAGATAAACATGGAACTCGTGATTGACCGCCCGAATTTGCTTATGCTGCTGGACGATAATGTCGAGCCTGTCGCGAGCTACTAATCCCTCACTATCCATAGCTATGACTTCAAAAGGATATGTGCCGTACTGCTCTTCAAGAGGCCTAGGAGAAAGAAGATAATATATTATGTATCAACGAAATAATTATTGATACTACTCTTAATTAAAATCGCAAGACATTATATAAAAAAAAAAACAACAACAACAACATTTAAGAAGAATACTTACAATCCATAAACCTCCTGCGTTTCCGCGTTGAACTGTAGCCAGTACGAAGACTTCAGCGGCGCATCCTTCTCGTAGATCCTCAGTCGTAGCTCCCTTGTGCCACCATCTTCGGGATCGCTGAAAGTATCCTCCGGTATCGTGTAGCTCAACAGTTTGCCCTGCGTTATGGGCACCTTCTTCAGTCTCTTCTCGACTTTCGGTGGCGAATTGCGCGCGGCGAACTCGATCTTCTCGGTCGTCGTGCTCGTCGTGGTTGACTGCGTGGTCGTGCTCACGGGCGTCGGCGCTTCGGTAGTGGTGGTAGTCGTGGTGGTAGTCGTGAGTGGTGTCGTTGGCTCAGGCGTAGTACTAGTTGTTGTCGTAGTTGTTGGCGTTGTTTTGGTTGTGGTTGTTGTCGATGGAGTCGTCGTGCTGAAAACGTATCAATGTTTATTTATTATCCAATAATTAATTATGTAATCGTTTAACTATATTTTCAAGCACGTTTCTCAGCATTAAGAACGATCTTTTAAAAGAGATTTTCTGTAAATATTATAGAGCAATTGGAATTTCTGTAACATCGTACTTTTCGAAATCTAGTTCAGAATTTAGAAATAATACATTTTAATTTTAATCCTCGGGACTTTGATTTAAATACATATTACAAATTAAAGAAATATTGAAAATTTGACAATCACCCAGAACCTTTCAAATTTTCATTTCTATAAATTATTAAGTAATACGCTTAAGGATTGCGAGTTACCTAGTTGTCGTACTGGGCGAGGAACTGTGCACAGGTACACTTATGCTATCATAAGGATCCATTGGTTCACCGGGTATCTCTTCCTCCGTGGAATTGTCGCTCCACAATCCCGAAGTGACATTTGCTGATTGCGTGGTGGACGGCACTCTTGCGGGAACGGGAGACGCCTCTGTGTACTATTGTAAGGGAAAAAAAGAAGGAAAAAAAAGAAAGAGAAATTAGATCTTTAATCGAGCTACCATATTACGACGATAATTCTTTTCCTCCAAAATTCCAGTTACGTGTAGATGATAATTACAAACTTTAACAATAACATATTTACAACTTAATAAATTGAAACTCATTTGATAATATATACCTGCGGTAACATATAATACCGTGAGCTATATAATAAACTGTACAAAACGCTCAACTGAATATATACATAACTAGTGACGAGTGTATGCGCTTAAACACGCGGGTCAGATTAAAAGTTTCGATTAGTATATAGTAATGGTTTTTCTTCGCGTCAATATACAAAGCCATAATGTGTGTAATGATATCGCATCGCCGATGCAACAGATTCACCAACTCGCAGCTTTTTCATTTTATTCAATTATGAACTCATCCTAGCTATACAAATTAAGAAATTGTAAATGCTTGACGTTTCATAGCGTACAGAATTGCGCAATTACATATGCATTAATTGTAAGTTTTGTAAAGCATTGCATAAACGATGCGACTTAGGTGTGTGCAATAATGGATTATGCGCGTGCGCAAAATTCGAAATACAATGGTCTATTCTAAAGAAAGTGTGCTCGTGTGTATGATAATAAAGCTTAGAAAAAAAATTTAATAAAGCCGATCGAGAACTGTACAAGGGGGATAACAAAGCCGTGTCTCGGGCGTAAAGCAGTGAGCTTGCAAATAAGCATTACCTCGTCGGTGGTGGCATTTACAGAGAATATCGAGGTGGCGTTGTTCTCCGCCGTCTGCGTCGTTTCCACGGGACCCGCTCCCAGAGTCGAGATTCCAGCACTGGCTCTCGTCAACGGGGATTCCGAGGTGGCAAACGCGCTCGACTGTATGGTCGTTATCGGTTCGTACTCCGTTTCGTTCTTGTCCTCGTACTCGTCCTCGTTCTCGTCCTCGTCGATTTTCTCGGTCGTGAGCGGATCCTCGCCGTCTATCGTCAGTGCGTCAATGGTGGCGTTGCTCGGGGCCGCGGTACCCGTCACCACCTGAGTCAAGTTCGTATAGCCCGATGTTGTCGGAGTTGTCAGCTCTGTAGTTAATGTTTCTATTGTATTGTTCATTGGAACTTCAGTCGTCATCATTTTTGTTGTTGTTGTTGTTGATGTTGTGGGTGTTGGTGTCATTGAGACTGTGTTGTCGATCGTTGGACTTGGTGATGATGGTGATTCTGATGATGTGTCATTAAAGACCATACTCGACGTTGTTGTTGGTTCAGTTGTTGTTGATGATGATGTTGAAGGTTCAGTGGTCGTTGTTGATGTTGTTGTTGTAGTTGTAGTTGTAGTAGTTGTTGTTGTTGACGGTTGCGTAACGGCAATTGTCTGTGAAATGGTTAGTAGATGCGGTGTGTGGCAGAAATTATTGTTAGTTACAAATTTTGGAAATTTTAGTCGTTCTTTCGTTTTTTATGAAGAATCATACGCCAAGGAAAGAGAGAACATTACAACGAGCACTATAATTCTTTCCCCACAGTTTTAAGCGAGAAATATACACAGAAGGTAAATAAGAAAACTTAATAATAATTGAAATCCTAAATAACCAGATTAGTTTACAATGTTAATGTCACGATAACTTTTAAACTTTGATTACGATATGTATATTTAGATTCTGTATAACATTTATTTTCTATTTCAACAATTATATTAAGTAAGTACTCATGATCAAAAAATTATTATACAACATTATATATGAGTTTATGAAAACGATGACAGTTAGACGTGAAAATATTATAGACATCATCAACCAGATTTTTTCCGATTCTTGTTAATAGTTGGCACCTACCAAAGTCGAACGCCTGTATAAAGTACTTATTTTCTCAAGTGTTTTTATTTACATTATTCAACATCCAGAATTAGAACTAAAAAACCTCATTTTGTAGTGTTCAGATATATATGTTATTATATGAGATTTTCTTTAAATGGCAAGTAATATACATTGATTACTATATAGAGAAGTAAGATTGATATAAGCCCATCAGATATAAACAGAAACCTTTGTTAAGTTTGTTATGACCATTAACGTTAGGTATAAGCATGTTTAGAATTACTTAGGGATAATTTTAGAAGCATTAAGAAAAGTATATAATTGCTTTCTATATAGCGAATATAATCAAGAAGATGTTGCTGCCAGCTACAATTCAATTTATTTTTTATCATTGAGCGTAACATTCATGGGCAGCCATCTAAATGAGTAAACTATCAAACAGCTAGATTAACTTTGTACAAGTTAACGGTACTTACGGTTGACGGAGTTGTCGATGTTGTAGTAGACGTTGTTGTGTTCAAAACAGCATTATTATGGTCAGTATTTCTCCAAATAAAGTCCTCTTCGTTCTAAATAATCACAGGATTATTACGTAGAAAAACTTATTGATAAAATTTCATTATTCTCTTATTTTAAAAAATCTTTCTAATAATTTTAGCGATAATTGCTCGGAATCTTTTCTTTTGAGACAATATTGAATTCTAAATTCCGTAATCATCATTAAATATTTTATTTGCATTTACTTCAATCAGATGATTGACTATGCGTATTCGCTTCGTGCCTACAGTTGGAGGCGATGCAAAAATCGGAGGACGCGCTCATTGTGGTGTAAAAGTGCAATTTTCTAGAAATAACTTTTATTACTATATGTACAGTAAAATAATGTGTCAAGTATCTGACGACTAACATATTCTAACCTTACAAGCAGAAGAAAAGTAATGCATTCGTATGAATAAACGACTATTCTTACGTGTTTTTCGTTCTCAGAAAGTCATGAAATTTTATGTGCAAAAATATAATTATAACTAATTAAAATTAGTATGCAATCTGATTTATTTCTGATTTTTTTACTTAAATTTATTTTAGCAAGTATATGTAATAATCTCGCAGATATTTCCAATTTTCAAACAACCAAATATCGTATCGTATTGCACGAAGCGAATATTCAAGCTGTGGTATAACTGATGTTATTTTTTTTTTGTAATCAACATCATACCACATTTAATTACAATTATTTGCATATACAGAGGCATATTTTACCCTGAGCATATATAAACAATAATAATGTTCGCCATCAAAAAAAGCGCAGCTCAGTTCATCGACACCTGTTATGGTAACAAGACTAAATCAATAAAAAAAAAGTGACGAATGTCAAATGATTACTCACGTCCAAGCCAGCGCCGATTCCGGCGATATTGTCCTCGCCGTGATGATGCCTGTGGGGATGCTCGTCGACGATACTGCCGCCGCCGCCGCCCACCGGATGCACGATCGGCTTCTGCTTGGGCTCCTGGGGCGACTCGGTGATGCCCTCGCCGTCCTCGTAGTCGCCGTCCTCGTAGTCCTCGTCGTACTCCTCGTCCTCGTCGTCGGGTAGCAGGCCGTCGCCGGAACCGGCGCCACCGCCGCCGCCGCCGCCGCCACCGTTCGCGTCGCGCCTGTTGCGCGCGTAATCGTTGGGCTCGCTGCGCACGCGCCACTGGTAGACGGGCAGCTGGAGGACCTCGGAGAGGGTGCCGTCGCGGGCCTGCTCGGGTATCTGCTTGATCACGTCGATCTGATGGGGCCAGAAGTGACCGTCGCAGCCGACCTGGATGGGACGGATCGATATACGTGTGGCGGGGTTTGTTTTTTTTGTTTTGTTTTGTTTTTTTTTTTTTCATATAAAGTGCGAGAGGAACGAAACAACGGCCCGGATGAATTTTTCAGCAACGACTTGGCCGTGAAAATGATTTATACGAACATCGTAGGATTTGGTCGACTGAACTGATAATTTTGAGATTGAGCAAAAGGCCGTTTTAAAATGTCAAATTTTTCGATTTAAGTATATGAAGCCCTATTTTTGACCCACTTGATTCGAATAGGACGATAGTTAGTTAGCGGGGATTAGTTGTCTCATAAGTTCATTCGAAGGTCAGTTTTTTTTTTTATTCAATTTTTTCGTCATCGTCAGTCAGAAAGTCTTGCAAGAGTGTTTGCTTGGTGAAAAATGTTACAGATTACTGAATTTCATGGAGCATATGATTTGAGAATGATTTGAGAACATTCCTTTTTTGAACAAGGTTATTAAAGGGGTTCTTTTACGATCACGAAGACCTGTAACTAGTGAAGGCTTCTATTACTATTACCCATTTTTATTTAAATATTTAATGAAATCAAGCTAAAACTATTTGGCTTATTTAATTTATTTATGTAATGAAAAATTTCCGAGAATTTCTGCTTATTTTTACTTATGAAGAAGGCGATATTGTTTAAGGTCTTGTCACATATACATTTACATTTTTATTAGAAATGGCAAACGTTAAAGTCTTAGTTTCTACTTTTGCAAAATAATCTCATGGATTTTGAACAGTAGAGGGGGAAATTGAATGACAGTTTAGTCAAGTTATGATAAGACTACAAGTAAACATGATCAAAATTAACGATTGAAAATTCTGTTTGCTTTTTCATTAAACTCGTGTTCCTATTAAATTTTGATCATACTTTTCAAGAATCTTATTTTATTAATAGAATATAATCAGACTTAAATTATTAATTGAGAGAATTTAATCGGGATTCCTTTTATATGCTTATTTTTCCACTATGATTTTGCTCAAACTTGGATTTCAACATAAAGGAGAGCGAATCAAAAAAATTCTCATAGCTTTAGACGACAAATTTTCCATTTTTTCGAATTCAAAATCAAAATAGGGATTCCTATTTAAAAAATTAAAGCTAACCTTCAAATGATTTTGGTAATATGATATTGGACTCAAAATCAAAGCCATACTCTGAAATTCCTGTGACAAAAGACAACGAATTCGGCTTGAATCCTTTTCTTAAATCATACCGTCCTTCAAATTTATTCAGGACATAATTATGCAGGATCATTTACTTTTTTTATATTCTTTTCTGTTTTATATTGTAAATTTACATTACTTCTCTGATCTCTTTTAATCAAGTTTTATTATTATTACAGTCACTTTCTTATCAACCGAATATTCGCATAAGCATATTTCTTTTGCATATTTGAAATTTACTTATTTCTTTATTAAGATGTGTTAATTTTAAAAATTAGTCATTGATAAACTATCTTGAATATATATATATATATATATATATATATATATATATATATATATATATATTTGTATATTCACGATAAATTTCTAAGAATACTTCGATTACGTCAATGCTTAACTTTATGTATAGATAATGTTTTAAACATCATACTACTGGAATTTATAGATAATAAACTACATATAGATGTGATAATGGAAATAGGATTTATTTATAACTTTTTTATAAGATTTTTAAATAGTTGTTAGTTATGTACATTCAAATTAGTAAATAATTTTAATAAGAAATGAATAATTATATAATTTAGCTTCTAAAATAACATTACATTAATTTATCAGTTCAGAGACATCGAAAATTTATGAAAAAAGATGATTATAGCTACAGTCCGCTTAAAATAATAACTACATGTTTTGTGCCAATTGCTATTAGTCTAAGAATGAAGCAGCATTAACTGTATATGTAAAAATAATTAAAAGAAAAAAAAAGGAAAAACTTCAACGAATTGTATCGCACCAGAAGCGGTTCACCCACTTTCAAGCGGAACACGCGATTAGACCGAAGTAGATAGATAATCGTCCAGTTTGAACCGGCATGCCGTAGCCCCGACTATGTGTGAAAAACGTTCGCGCGCATGTGGAGGCGTTTTTCGCGGGCCTCTTACTCGGCTGGGTCGAGAAACAAAGATGCCTTGCGAGAAATTCCCGTATACTAATGCGCGTTAAATATAAATTATTGGAAATCTACGCGCGCTAATTAGAATTTACAATTCAAGAGGCCTTGGACTTTCTACATAATTGGCCGAGGAGAGAGGAAGTCCTGATTAACTTTAACGAAATAATGATAAAAATAAGAGACTTATCTCTCTCTCTCTCTCTCTCTCTCTCTGACTCTGTATATATATATATATATATATATATATATATATATATATATATATATATATATATATATACACATGTGAAAAATATAAAAATCCCGATCAGATACAATCCTCAGGAACCATCTCGTTTACTCACCTGCCACTGCACGACGGTCGTGTGCTTCTCGCGGCGTCGGCCGACATTCCCCGGTCCTGTGAGCAGAACCGCCAACGAGCTTTCCCTCTCGGTCTCGGGCTGAATCGAGACCGTGCGCTACGAGTTAAAAATAAAATACATTAGACGGGAGGGCCATCGTGATGTTCTATCAAACTCCTCCTCCTCCCCCCCCCATCGACCTACCTCAACGTCGTACGGTGACGGATGGAGGGGGGGGGGAGTGAGGCAGAGGGAGGTGGATCGAAGGATCGCCTCGGAGAGGTGAAAAATTTTACGCGATCAATTATGGCTGTCGAGGGTATACCGTTGTCGGACGGATTATACGAGCGTCGAGGTACTTTTTTCTTAGTTCTGTGCATCGTGAGGAAATTTTCTCTCTTTATTTCTTTTTATTTTTTATTTTTATTATTAAATTTAAGACATATGCAGTTTTGAAAATTTTAATCGACCGTTGGATTAAAGTAACCCCTCAACGCTGTATACGCGTATAATTTGAGTAATTGCAATTAGAAAAATAACAAGACACCCGAGGCATAAGGGATTCACCGTTCTTATCGCAACAAATGGAAAGATATAAGCTCGTTAAAGGGTGACAAATTTATTCAGCCACGTCTTTTGGATTCTTTTTTTTTTTCACAGTATACCGTGATGTCTTGAAAACTGTACGTGAGCGCTGATTAATTGACTCGTGCGCGATTGGACACGCTGGATATATTAGATATCAGGCTGTGCGTCTGGGACGAGTCTAGACTAATATAGATTGCGAGGCTAAAAAAAAAAGCGCCACGCTGAAATCTCGTATGAACGGAGGGGGCGGAAGGTCTTTATCTTTTTATTCGATATCCATCTTCTCGTTAGTTATCGATATGCGCGCGCGCGCGCGTGTGGGTATATGTATGTATGTATATATATTGTGTATCCAAAAAAAGGCAAAAGATACAAATATCTATTTGTGTGCGTGCGTGTGTACGACACTTGGTTGCAATTATTCTTCCTCATTAATATCTGTATATGCATTGATGAATCCCGCGCGACAGCCGTCTCAATCCTTCGATCGTCGAGATAATTAATTAGTTTTTTCTTTCTTCGTCTTTTCTTTTTTTGTTTTTACGTATAGACGGCACTATAATACAAAATGATCGCGAAGATACTGAAGGGAGCATCGGACTCGCTCGTATCAATTTATTCGGGTTGACCGAACTTGTAAATTTCTCGCCCGATTTTTCAAGATAATGGTCAGAATTTTATCGAGTCCCCGGGCATCGCGCGGAATGCATTGCGTTATTTTGAGATACGAGACGAGTTCGAAGAAATCAACCATTAGGAGTTCATGTCTTT
This sequence comes from Sycobia sp. Sy_11, assembly GCA_018907035.1. Classification (NCBI taxonomy): domain Eukaryota; kingdom Metazoa; phylum Arthropoda; class Insecta; order Hymenoptera; family Epichrysomallidae; genus Sycobia; species Sycobia sp. Sy_11. The sequence goes on along the minus strand of JACCIC010000012.1, from coordinate 5,466,179 downwards.
TTTCTTCCTTTTTTGAGGTACACTTTTTATACTGAGCCATGAGATACGTTTTAGTGTTTGCAGAGGCCCTGTAATACACACTTGGTCGTTTATCTATGAGAAAAATCTGGGAAAAATCGGAGACAAAGATTTTGTTTGTCGATATAAAATTACCGTAAATAATAGATATTTCAGAAAATCAAGAAATGAAACTTTTGTCGAATTACTAATGGATATTGATTTGTCAATCATAGTGTGTGTCACAAAACTAATTTTAATCGTGAATCATAATACATATTATTATTGTTGATTTAGAAACAGTTCATCTTTAGAAACGTCATAAGTGCTATATTTTACTGTTTATTTTTTTTACTAGATTAATGGAGTACAGGTAGTATGGAAAGAAGAAATTTTACAAGATAAAGCTAACGAAAATTGATTTGGTCAGGAATTCTATTTGATCATATTACCTATTGATGCATATGTTGCATGCTTTTTTTTTTTTTAAAGATCAATCCATTATAAGATTATTCGTGTTTTTGTATAAATGTGTATTTTGGAACTTTTATTACTTTGAGTTATTTATTATCAATTATTACAATTTATTAATAATGGTTACTTTATGAGTAATCAGTTTTTATGATTTATTTTGATGAAATAGTTGAAAAAAAAATCTATTTTGCTCCTTTGAAAAACTTAATTGGGTGTGCACGAGAATAAAATACTTGAATTCTTTTCTTGACTTTTTAAAACTTAATTGCATGTTTTATACGAGGCAATTTTTGCATATACTTATAGAATTCGACGTATCATTTGCACTCTTGTCGTTTTTTCCGAAATTCGCAAATATATATATATATATATATATATATATATATATATATATATATGTAAAAAGACAAGGACCAACGAAAGAAAAGCTTGCAGCACCTATCGCGCGCACCCTCCTCACCCTGTAAACCGCAGCGTCGTGCCCGAACTTAGTTTCGTCTCCTCGCCCTCGTAAGCACTTAATTAAGCAGGGGAGGCGCGACAAAGCAATCGTTGCGAATGGAAGGTGGAAGAGGGCAAAAAAAAAAAAAAAAAAAAATGAGGAACAAAGAGAGGGAAGCAGGGGAGAGCCGTTCGAGCGAGCCTGCCGCGCCTGTCCAGGATCGATAAAGAGTCGACCCTCGGATGCGCGCACAAAGAGGAGGACGAGGATGGGGCGGGGGCCGGGGGGATTCCGCACTGGCCCGTGCATGTGTTTATATACGTACGGCACTGTACAGTAAAACTGTACATATATATATATATGTATATATATATACATACTACGCATATTTATATTTATATTGATATATGAAATATATACGTACCGTGTTGAAGCCGAGGAATCCGGCGAGGTTCTCGAGCGCGTTGACCTTAGCGCCGGGCTTCAGGCTGTCGTACCTCGCGTCCAGCAGGATGCTCAGAATCGTGCGGTCCTCGTCCATCGTGCAGGAGTGCTTCTGCGAGGACGGTTGGAGGACGGCGAGGAAAGAATGAAGTGTGTATTAAAGCAAAACGAAGAACAAAACAAAAAAAAAACAAAAAAAAAAAAAAACCGCGCCTACGGGATTACGTACATTAGTGGCGACACGACGACCGCTCTTTTTTATCGCTCGTTCACGGCATGCGCGCGTCCGCGCATGTAATATGTAAAATGCGCGTAATGTGGGTCAGCCGGCCCGGGTGAGAGAGAAAAGGATCCGCGTCAATTGTCGCCAATCGAGACCGCGACGACGGCGGCGCGTGGGAGTTCGCCGAGCGGCGCGCGGCGTATTTTTCTGATATTCTCGTATCGGCCTGGCTCGGCCGGGTATACACGTATGTAGATGTTCGGTAGCCGACCGTCCAATTGCGGCACGATTCGCTGTAATTCGCGATACAAACTGATACAGCGAGAATTACGCATGCTCGACGATTCGACCATTTCATTTTTCTTTTATTCGGCTGCGTCGTTATTGTATAGCTTCTCTGTCTTTTCGCGCGTCCTCGAAGCTTTACGCGTATATGTAGATTTGCGATCGGTAGAGGGACTTGCGAGACTTTTAATTAACGATATAGGTTTGGTGTAATTAGTGGTAATGTGTATATACATATATATGTATATATATATATATATATATATATATATATATATATATATATATATATAGCAACTGCATCACCAGACTACACTCTGAGCTAAATTTTAAATTTGTGTGTGAACGAAAACGGACGCTTGGTTGAATTAAGTATACGGCTTCATCTTGAGAACCGACGATGTGGGCGTTTGGTATATTATTACGGTATTATTTTTTTGATTTTAAACGTCACACTCCGCATGCTAAAGAGATCGAATTTGCCGAGTCTCGGGCGCAAATATAATATATATATATATATATATATATATATATATATATATATATATATATACACACACAAACACATAGTATCGTCGCGGTTTCGAATTCGAGTCATTCGCGCGTAAAATTGAAAGGTTGCGATTATATTCCAACAAATTGTCAATAATATTCTTTTTTCTTTTGAATAATTACTTATAACACAATACAATGCATATATATATATATATATATATATATATATATATATATGTATATATGTATGTATGTATGTATGTATGTATTGTTCAATAACTCAGATACGACAGTGTATATATCTATATATCATACGTTCACATTGAATAGAATCTTAAAATATTCTTTTTATTTATCTATTATATATAGATTGCATATTATACATTCTCATTCTCGTCCTCCCACATATTTTACTCTACAAACGTGTACATGTATATCAAAAAGGTATAATATGTATATGTATATGTATAAAATGAGCACATGATACATATGTATATGTATAATATACCTTTTCGTCGGTATGCCCGTAGATCTCGGTCATCTCGGGCACCACGTGCACGAAGAACGAGTCCTGGGTAACGTCCCCCGTTTTGCCGTAGGCCTTGATCGTGATCCGATGGCGGCCCATGTCCTTGCGCGCGGGCACGCCGAAGAGGGCGGAGGCGGGCTCGTCCCAGCGCAGCCAGTGCGGCAGGCCCCGGCCATTGCTGCCCCTTGCCTGAAACACGTTTGGGGATGCGGGTGATGCGATATGTAAATATATACATGCAGAAATGTGACTGTTTATATATATATACATATATATATATATATATATATATATATATATATATATATATATATATATAAATATATAAGTTTCCACCTCCGCGCTGTTAATAATTAACCGATATATAACTCCTACGTGTGTGCGTATGGAAAATAAGTTAGAAGGAAAATAATGCGTAGGTTGAAAATTCGATTTTAGTCACAGGTTGTAAAATCAAGTTTTAAGCACACCGTTAAAAGAAAAAGTAGCATTTTACTCCCTAAATATTACGGTGAGCGATTGCATTGTTCAACCGTATTGGATAATACGCTATTTTACAACAGTGAGCGTAAAATTCTATTTTACACTCTGTGGATGTTTCTTACGCACTTTACCACGACGATTTATCAAATCGAATTTCAAGCAAAAATTGTTAAAAAACGTAGCACCTCGATGGCCACAATATGAGGATGTAAAATTGCATTTTATTAATAATATCATTGTTAAAAATAGCGTTTCCATGCGTGGCAACGCGCGCTCCTGACGAATTCTCACATTACGCCGCACTTCGTAAAAAATGCGTTATTTAATTTTCGACTAGCACAATTGTCAAGTGTTACGTTGAGCAACTGACGCGATTACTATCATCGGGGATGATGGCATTTCTTATATATATATGCACACAAAAATTTTGATGGAATCACAATATTTTACAATTTTGCTCGATTTCGATATAAAATCCATGCTTATTATTATCTCGGACATGGCAATTTTACATCGAGGCACTATGCATATCGTATTACCGCCGCGCCGAAACGAAATATGTGTGTATAAATTCGCATACTTGTTTTTCTCGAAAAGACGCTGCGCGCAGCGGCGCGCTTTTTTTAATTTCTGCTGAATTTATAACGAACTCCCGTGCGCCGAGAAAATAAGAGAGCTTCGTGTGCAAACGTGGTTAGAACGGAGTAAGAAGTGCGGAAACGGAGATTGAATTACGGGATGGTAAAGGCGACCGCTGCTCACTGTGGACAAAGTGTTTCATATAGGCCAGATTTGAACAGTTCTTTTCTTTGTCTATTGTTTTTTTGTTTGTTTTTTTCTTTTTTGCTGTTGTTATGCGCGGGTGGAACTGCGGATTTGTTCGCGGTCGTAGAATCGCATCATGCGAATGTTCAGAAATTGATGTGTATTATACGACAGCGACGTGTAATAATGAAACAATATTCGCGTGGTATGGGAGAATAGAATAAAGCTTCGCGTTTTAATTTAATTTTTTCCAACGTATACACAAAATATTTTTATAATAACCTATAGTGCATTGAGGATTACGAGCCCGTGTTAACAAATAAAGCAAATTCAATACAGCAGACCTTCAAAATTATATATATATATATATATATATATATATATATATATATATATCCAAATACATTATATACGATTCCCTTTATATTTGATACTGAGTTTTGCAAAATTAAATCTTTTTGAATGTAGACGGATACACGCATACATACACGCGCGCGCGTATACAAAAGGTGATAAATTTTTATGAATTAATGCAATAAAATTACGCACGGGCGAGAACATCGAAAAATTATATAATTAAAAAAATAAATAAAAAATCAGATTGAAATTTAATTATTACCATTATCGGTATAATTTCATCGCTGGCTTAATGAATCGAAACGGCCGGCTAATTCGGTTTTAATCAGGGACGCAAATAATGTTAATTTGGTAAATCATTCAAACCCGAATAAAATCAATATCCCGGTGTAATCGCATTACTTTCTATACGTAGAATATTCTAAAAGTAATATTAGCTTACATTCCACACCTGTATGAAAGATTATGTGCACTATATATATATATATATATATATATATATATATCATCATCATCATTCCACCCCTTACCCCTCCCCCCGCGGAAGACGGCACGATATAGTACACCACGTGTGTTCCGTTCGCGGTGTCTTGAGTTTCGAGCCCGCGCGCGACGCCGTGCTTTGTTCGCGAACGAAAACGACTTCTATTTATAGCGATAATGCCTAGCTTTGTTCGAAGTCTCTCTCTCTCTCTCTCTCTCTCGACCTCCCCTCCTCTGAGCGAACCATCAAAGTCTCGCATAAGGGGGAATAAGGAATGGTCACCGAGGAATTTTCCTAAGCAGTTTGCAAGAATAATAATTACCAATAGATATATATATATATATATATATATATATATATATATATATATATATATACACAACTTTATTGATGCTAAATGCTTTAAACCATAGTTATGGAAAACTCGAATATAAAGGTGGCTTTGTGAGGACGACTCCACGAGAGTAAATAGTCAGAGCATTGAAATGTTAATTGCTTGTATATATATAGAGGTCTGGTAGAAACTTCAGCATGTGACGGATAAATAATTGTTCAGGTAATTTTTTTAGCGAAGTTTGTGCGCGCGCGCGCGTGTATGTGGCAGAAAACACGATATTAGAATGAACGACGGTTGATGAATTTAATCTGCGAATAAATTAAATGCAGCAAAAAAAAAATAATTTAATGATTAGTGCATAATTCATTCGCGCGTCCTATTGCTATCTTTTCGACAAACTTACCGACGACTGAATTACTTGTCTCGGAGCGATCGATTGAGCCTCGAGGTATCGACTTTTTTCTCGCATTACAATCGCTGCATCGGTATGATATTTTCGTTAAGGGTATGTCTGAAGACAGTTTTTATCGATCAAGCGCAGAGACCTCTATTTCAAATAATAATGCAAATATTAGTTAAACATGGTCTTCATATTTATGTCTCTTTATGATAATTGAAAAGCCTCGTGCGAATCTACTCAGCGTTGTAGTAATGAGAAACGTATTAAAATTTTCTAGAATCCCAAAATTTAAATAAAATTTTTTGTAAACTCTGCTCGTTACTACATCGTTCGACAAATCTGTTCGAAACATTACGGCAATCCAAAATAGGGACACATTGAGCCGAATTTTCGAAGCAATGTAATATTGGCATGGAATATGATTTTAAACATATAGTATCTTTTGCTTGATCGGTATAAAAAAGTAGTCGACATCCCGTTAAGATAAAATCCAATCTAAATCGAATGATGAATATACGTTTACTTCAGTAGGAAATGAAGAAGTTGTGTCAATGGCATAGAAGCCGTTTTGTTATTTAATATATTCAGCAGAAATAATCAGAGTTGATAATTTATAAAACAATCGTAATATATACAAAATGTAGACTATTTATTGCTGATAAATTGATGCCATCGATCATGTGTATAGATTATAAATTATTAATGACATCCATAATTGCCCATTATTATTTAATACACGTACTCTATTATTTAATTTGCATTATTTAAAAAACGACACGGAAGAATTAACTTCAATTGATTTATTACTATTTTCAGCTACTTAAAATATCAGCAGAAAGTAATGAATTAATAAAAGAGTTAAAATTCATTAAACTGCTCGACAGTTTTAAAATTGAGTTTTTGCCACATGAAAAATTTATAAATAGTAACCTTTTAAACTAATATACTTGACACACTTTACTATATAGTTTAATCAGAACTTTTCAACAACAAAACAGATCAATAAGTAAAATTTTCATTCTCTTATATACTGTTTTTTTTTTTTTTTTTTTTTGACTAAAAGGCTAATTTCATCCAAGTATATAACGCAGTATACTTCCATGATATACAGGCGCATCTAACCGAAAAACCCCCTGGCGGTACGAGAAAAGCTCTAGTGTACACGTATATAGCGAGAGAAGAAACAAACGTCGCGCGCGGCGCATAAATTCCCAAGATTAAAACGAACGCATTTCGTTCCCCGGAGCCACGAAGAAAAAGTGCACGACGCGGGATGGAGGGGGATCGAGGCAGAGTAATGGAGAGCAGAGAGAGAGAGAGAGAGAGAGAGAGAGAGAAAGAGAGGCAATTCGAACGTCCCGCATCAGCTTGAAGGCGCTAATCTGCCTCGCGCGCGTTACCCGCTTCCGTCGCACCGCGTGCTCGCGTGTATACGTCGGTCGCATTAAAATTCCCCGCGAAACATAATAATAGTCTTGTCCGTCGTGTCCGGGGTTTTGCCCTCCGCCCGTCGCTCACCCGCCCCCCCCCCACCTCTCCGACTGAGCTTGCTTGCCAAAAAAAAAGAAATGTAAATAAATAAATAAATAAATAAAACACTTAGAGCAAGCGGGGGGATGGATGACGTTGCGCATCAGCTGGACGAGCGGGCGAATCTCGCGGCGCAGAGGCTGATGATTAGGGCTTTTTTTTTGTCAGCAAAAAAAGAAAATTTGAGCGATATTATGGGGAGAGTGGGGTGAAAAATTTCAGGTCAGTTCTCTATACAACAATGGCAGTAGCTGGCTTTTAATTTCCGTTTGGCATTTTATAATAATAACTTTTCGGCTTGTATACAAAATTAGAAATCGACGATTCCGCTAATACATATTTGAGGATCTACCGAACCACGCGCCTCGATTGTGTCTATGATAATGAAAAAATTGGCGTTGCCTGCGATAACCAGACACTTCCGTACTTCAAAGACATAAAATTTAATAAAATTCTAACCTCGTTTTCTCAAATGAAAGAACTATGAGTTCCTCGCTAAAAGATTTTTCAACGCTATGTTAAATCATTCATAAGTCGACTGTAAAATTTGAAAAAGATCATACAAATATTTCCGACGAAAGACTTTGAAGGCATTTCGGTTTACATCATTATTGACTAAATCATTTGAAGAAGATGATATGATGATAAAAACGTTTAGATTTAAAGAATGACGTAACCAAGTCTAGTACGATGTCAACCGAAGTATGGAATATTTTATATATATATATATATATATATATATATATATATATATATATATATATATGAAGTTTGAGAATGGATAAGCTCTGTTTATAGGTGGATTACACCTTTGCAAACTTTCAATAAAAAATTGCTCTAAAAGACTATTTTCGTAGAATATTTGGCCGTGTGTAAGCAAAACTCCAGAAACTTTTGATTTTATTTATAACTGTAGGTCTCGCCTCGAATTCACAATTACATTCTTAAAAGTAGACAGCGGTAGTAACGCATAATCGGAACAAATTGAAATACTGAAAAAAGCCATAATTTTATCGGCGTATAAATGGCCATTCTTTGTTTCCAAGAATTAAAAGTAATCGTCTTCATTGACAACCTGGTAAAGATAAAAATCCATCGCGGTTCATATTATATACGTAGAAAATCATCGGTGCTGTAAATGTGTATTTTGAGCGATTTGGCGTCGCGGACTTTAATAATGGTGTAACTACAACTGGTATGAAAATTGTACAAGTTCAGCTGGACATTGAATGTTGAGAAGTATCGGGAAGAAAAAACCCAAAACGTTATTTTTCTCCATCAGGGCGGACACGTTTAATCTCATACTGGTATTCTGGTATATTGGAAATCGATTGCTCAAGATACATTCTTTATATGATTAAATGTCTCTAAGATCCTTCTTTTGAAATCGAGCTCAAAGCCAAATTGGCGAGATATGATTACAAGGATATAATAAATATTAATGATTGACATTTTTCAGAACTGTTTTCTCTTCTACTTTGCATTATCTATGACTTACTAAATTTACTTTTATACATTTTCACTTTGTTTGGCAATAAATTCGAATTGACATAAGGTGGACTAATATAACGAAATATTCTGTTGTGGTAGGTAATATTTATACGTCATGATTTTATATTTGTAGAAATTTTATTGTTAGCAGTCGTCAGATAAGTGTAACTAACCCACGTCAAATAGTAACTATTTTAGGACTAAATGAAATCCGTATTAACTTTTTGCTTCTAGTTATCAAACTGCTAAATTTTTAAGAATATTGTATATGTAGAAAAACGATTTCCTTTTCTTTATTCGTTCTAAAAACAATTTAGTTACGGATAGATTTTTATAATTTATATCTGTTAAGATTTCAACTCTACACCGTGATAATCTTGAATTCAAAAACATATATGCTCATTGATATATCAATATATTCAATATTTCCTTCGTTCTTTAGCCGCACGGCTATAGATAAGTTTTATGACACAGAGGAAAAAAGAACGATGATAAGCTAGTCCGTTTCGGTACCGAAAGAGAAGGATCCTAGTGTGAAGAAGAGCTAGAGCTGGAGATGGAGTGAGATTTAAACGAGTTACTCAAAAAGGCGGTGGACATTATACAATATATGGTACGTGTGCCAACCAAAGCTATAGAAATTCGACTCGCAAAAAGGGAACAAGAGTCAGGGGTAAAGGAGGAGGGAGCGTTGTGCAAGGAGTAGGGTTTTGAAGAATAAAAGGAGAAATCTTGGCGTCGCATGTGCCCCTATAATGAACTTGCCTGTCTGGCAGCCGTCCAGACGTCCTCCTCCTTCTCCCCTGCCTCCCGCCCCCCCCGTGTAAACTATCGGCTTACAAGAGAGTGAGAGGGGGCAGGGAAGCGCAACCGAGCAACTGGTTATAGAGACATATAGAGGGGCTCTGGAAATAGTTACTTCTGACGCCCCGATGTACATTTCGCGCGCCGCGCCACCGCGTCGCGGCCGCGCCAGCCCCGCGCATCAGTTATAATAGACGAGGAAGAAGACACACACACACACACACACACACACACACACACACACACGGCCACACACACGGTGCATGGCGAATTCTCCGAGAGATATTTGCTCACCGAGTAAGTAGCGCGGGGCGCGCACTCATCGGGAATTATGATTGTTTCTATATTTGTATTGCCCGCGTCGGTGCAACGAGTCGGCCGCGCACGGAGCGTACGCTTCTGCGGACGACGAGGGCGGCTCGGCCATTTCTATATTTATAAATCGTTAGACCGCCGGGCGGGGTGCGAGAGCTCGCCGAAAAAGGCCTCCATCACGCGCCGAGCCATTATACAGTGCACTCGCGGTATATAATATATATACTATAATATATATATATATATATATATATATATATATATATATATACTTATGCCTAAAGGAATGGGAGCCCGAACGTAAAGTTCGATATAGACTATATAGCAATTTTCAAAGGATATATATATATATATATATATATATATATATATATGTATAAAGAGAGAGAGAGAGAGAGAGAGAGAGAGAGAGAGAGAGAGAGAGAGAGAGAGAGAGAGTGAGAGATTACTCTGATATATATGTAAGTAGCATTTTTTTTTAATCTTGTTTAATGGCATGCAATTAATTTCAGTTTAGATACAACGATTTCTGATTAAAAAAGGGAAAATATTTCATTCAATAAATAGCGTTCTCTAATTTTTTTAAAAGTTACCTTGATAATTAGAATGTAGTTCATTAAAAATACTATTACAATTCTTTAGATTTTAATGATATATCATCGAATATATAATAATTGTTTTTTCTCCCTATGAAATAACTAATAGTTTTCAATCGCATATTTCTCATCAGGAGCTATTTACTTTTAAGAATACTTTGACTCCACCAACGGAACATTAAGAAATTAATTGAAACTTTTGCGATCGTTACACTACTTTACTACGATAGTCAATCGATATTTTTCAGATGTCAACGAAATATGGACTTCCAACACGATCGAATTTTTCTACCTTCTCCCTGTTAAAGGGTACAACGATTTGAACGCAACCCGCGCCCCCGTACGCGCGTGGACCGTGTACAAAACGGATCGCCGCGTTTAATGCACAGACGCACTCACCTCGTAATAATCGACGCTCCCGGAGAACGCCTGCTTGGGCACGTGGAGCTTGAATACGTGGCCCACGGTCGCGATCCCGTCCGCCATGCCCAGCAGCCTCTCGACCCTCTCCCACTTCTTCGTCTTGGAGGACGACTTGGCGTTGCGCGACTGCTCCTTGCCAGGTGTCGCAGGCGGGCCGTGCTGCTGCCTGGCCGACCCCTCGGCCGTCGCGTTCTGGCCGCTCGCGTCATCGGCGACGGCGTCGTCGAAGACGAGATCGTCGTCGTCGTCCTCCTGGGCGCCTACCACCGAGCCCCGACAGCCGGGCAGCTGGCTCACCCGCAGCAGCAGCAGCAGCAGCAGCAGGATCAGCGCCAGTGGCGCCGACAATGCGCACGGCTTCATTATCCTAGATAACCCGTCGTCGTCGTCGTCGTCGTCGTCCTCGTCGTCTTCGTGCACTGGCTGGCGCTGATGGCTGCGGCGGCGGCTGTCGCTGCTGGTGCCGGGGTCTTATCATACCATGCTTCGTGTTACCTGAAATCAAGTTTTTATTTATTTGTCGAACTTTATTGAAAATAATTTATTTATTAAGCAAATTTAATCTACGATTGTTCACTGTATTATTACAATTATTTCGTTCTCGTCTGTATATTTGTACGCCCAGGCATGGATCATCTGTATGTCTTTATCGACGAGGCCAAAAAATGATCTTTATAGGCACAAGTCGTAATCGACCAGAGCACCACTTTATACATAGGTATATCTGCATGTTTTCGATCCTAATACCATTAAATGTATAGTATATGTATACAGATTCTTCAATTGGAACGAAAACTTTCGCAGCTTTTCACCTGTATAAGTGAAACGTATTTCATCTAATTTCCTTACTCTGTTCACTTGAGTGAACAGAGTAAGGAAAGCTATGTAACTTGAAAATAGATGTATTTGTATAGAATCGTCAAATTTTTATTGAAATACAGATTTCTTCTTTCACATGTCTACACGACCGTATGATTCTCTAAGTTTCAAACTCGATTAAATCTGTACGCTTTAAACTTTCATTTTTTAAAGAACGTTTAAGTGGAAACAATATCCACTGGCCAGTGGAATAATGAATACTATTATTTTTGGCTTATGCGAATAATATTCTACTTATATACAATTGCAAGATTTCCTTATTAAAGGGCTCCTAGTACCACATATATATATATATATATATATATATATATATATATATATATATTTTTTTTTTTATTATATTTATTTACCAAGCCAAAATCCCACAGTACATATAACGACGATATCTGGTCCAACGTTCTCTGACGATGATAAGATCACAAAATTCATCATTATAATTGTTAATCGCCAGCGTTCTTGGAAAAATGTCTTTTCTAATTAAAAAGGGGTTTAACACGGTGAAAAAAATTTCATTAAATCCATAAGTAATTCTGACTGTCGATTGATCGCAATTACCATCGCTGCAGTACACATTGCGAGTCTAATTAAAATAAAGTCGTTCAACTACTGTCGCGTGTGCAAACGTTTTTTTTTCTTCCACCGAACAGCACTCTTAACCCGTGTAAGACTAATAAAATCAAAGTAAATCTTAGACATAATGTATTACTACATAATGATTGCACTTGAGATTAATTAAATCTTAAATAAATCGGATGATTTACGGCAGATTTCTGTAAATTATATATCCTGTGCCGTATTAGCTTTGCAGAGAATGAATCATCCAACTCTAACTTATCCTATTTACTCGAGTATAAATTCATCATCCTACTAACCCATCTACTTATGCTTCGCAATCTAGTTCAACGATATAATTTGAGCTAGGAGCAGTCGTTAATTTAGAAGATATAATATATTGTATGAGAATTGAAAAATTTTCTCGATAAAACACAAGCTCATAAAACACGTGCAGAAAGACCGGTCGGGTATGAAATAAAAGAGAACAATTGGCTTAATCTTATATAAGTCCCAAATTAATCCTATCACCGGTAATTTACATAGATATTTCGATAAAAACGTACTTTTCAAATCACCCCCACGGCCCAATCATGTCGTTTTAATCGTTCAACGCCCAAATCTTCAACAAAACGCTCTTGGCTTAATGATCTGCCCATATACGAGAGATGAATGATCTCTTGTGTGGGATGGTTGTATATATATATATATATATATATATATATATATATATATATATATATATGCACACACACATCCGCCAAAGCATCAACGGAAAACTATATATATATCAACCAATATGAGGCGAGCCACGTCCCTTATGGTCCGGCAATTATTATTCCCTGCCTATAATAATGACGACATTGATGAAAAAATAGGGTAGGGCCGCCGCCTCATCTTTGTGTGCTCTATCACTCTCGCGTTACGTTGACCCCGCGCCGGGCACATCCGGCGTGACCGCACATCGATGATTATTGTATACTAATACGAACGCGCCCTTACGATCGGCCGGAGCCGCGCGACAGACATACAGGCAGATAGATAAATCATTACAAGTATAATAGAGAGCGAGAAAGATGTGCGTTGTCGCCTTTGTGTCTTTTGTACCTATATATATATATTCATTTACAGACGATGTCAGCATATTCGCGAACGAATGAATACGCGCAATGGTATAAAAATATCGAATTGTTGGATTAAATGGAGTCTTAGCAATGAATAATGTCGGCTAATTTGTGATCTTAATCGAGTGTATAGATTTTATATAAAAAATAAATGAGAAATTCCCTGGTAATTTATGTACGATGAGAGAAAAATGAAATGAAAATAAGAATGAAAAATGAAACAGCATAAAATGTGAGCAGGAAAAGGATCCTCTTGAAGGGCTGAAATAAATTTGCCAAGAATTGTCGCTGCAACGACTCGATAGATCTAGTTTCCTACCCTTCTCGGGCTTTCACGAAGATCATAAAAAGTTATAGCGTAGAATTTATAACAATTTAATGTAAAATCATTAATAATATACAATTATAAAAATATATAAATCATTTAAGCTTTTAGAAAGCTTTCCTTTATCTACTCTCGATTGCTTCGAGATCAAGAGGCTGATATTCATAATAATCATAAAACAATATAAATCGTGAAAATGTTCTTTCAACGACGAATCCCTTATATATCAGACTCGTTCATTTTCATACGTTGTGCCTTCTAAAGTTTCATTCAACACAATAATAGTATAGAAAAACGACAGTGAGAGAGTACGTAAAGTCATACAGTAAGAATTTACGCAAAGGGAGATAAGAGATTAAACTTGTCAGCGAAAGCGACCTCTGAAACCGGGGCGTTGGTTCAGAAGGACAAAGGGGAAAAGCCCGGGAATGAGAGCCAAAAGAACGATCCCCCGGCGAAGATAAAGGGTAAGAGAAGTTGATAGAAGGAGGGAAGGAAAAAGACTTCAAGGAAGAGGAGAGAGAAAAAACGAAGAAAAGAAAGCCCGCGCGCGGCCGGGGGCGGCGCGCACATGCTCCCCGCGCGCCGATCCCCCCCCGCCACTGCGCGGCGCGCCTGGGCTGCGAGACAGGACGGACGAGGAAGACATGATAGGCGAGAGGGGGAGAAACGAACGTGATCCGAGAAACAAGTAAGAAGGAGAAAGGGCGATAAGAAAGAAGAGCGGAGAACAGGTGAAGACAAAGAGGATCAGTGAGCACTGTGAAAACCTCAGAAAATGAAGAGAACCACGGGGGATGGAAGGAGGGAGAGAAATGAAAAGCGAAGAACCGCCCGCCCGCGGTCCAGCAGCGAGGAAGCAGAGAGCGAGGAGCGGATAGAAGCGGGGAAGCGGGGTCCACCGAGAGAGGGAGATGAACAAAGAGTCAAAAAGAAAGGGGGATAGTAGAAGCAACAAGCCGAACAGAGAGGAGGAGAAGGAGAGAGAGAAACTAAGTCAAAGCACATAGAAAAAAGAAGAAGAAGAAACAACAAAGAGACGATACAAAAGAAGAAAGAGCGAAAGGGAACCCATATGGACCCTCACAATGCTGAACGCAGTAGGCTAAACCAACCATTCGCTTCCTATTCATATCATCTTTTCCCTCAGCCAGCACTCTACCTCCAACATCAGACCCTATATTCTTCCGCTCAGACAATACCATTACCTCCCTACTCCTACTCTCCTCCTCCAGACTTATTCACCCACCTGCAACCCCCCCACTACTCATCTTCCACACTCCCGACCTCCCTCCCAGCTTCCCTTCCTTCCCCTTAATACAGTATCACCACCTCCACCCACCCCCCGCCCTACCTTTCACCCTTCACCTAACCCTGCTACTCACACCTCTTCTTCTCCCGCAAATTTGCTACCTAATCTCCCCACCATCTCCACCTTTCCACCCTCCTTCAACCCTCGCCAACCTCACCCAAGACATCTCACCTCTCAAATCTATCCGCCGTCCCATCCACCCCTCAGCACTAATCGACACTTCACATCATTCTTAACTCAAACTCTAATCATTACTATCAAAATCCACACCATTCCTCCTCGTCCCAGCCCAACCAACCCACACAATTCCACACTCCACACCCTCCCCAACCCATATCCCCCCCCCCCCTCTCCCTCAACACACCTCCCCCTTTACTACGTCACCCTTCCATGCCTCTCAAACCCTCTCCGAAACCTATCTCCTGAACTTAAAAATTTCGCCCCTCTCCATACTCTCCACTCCCTATTCTATCTTTTCCTCTTACTTGGCCTAACCCCACAAATCCATAGGTGGGAAAAAAAAGAAATAAAAAGTAAAAAATAGCCGCATTGTGCATGCGTACACTTTATCTATATATATTTACGGATCTGCATAACTCTGATTCTGCTATCTTTAACAGTGCATATATACAATTGCGCCTCTCTCGGTATTTATATACAAAGCTAATGTATAACATTCCTCTCTTTGCATAAGTATATATATATAGTATACGAGCTCTGTCAAAAGCAAAGCTCCCCGGATACGGCGATGCTAGCTAAAAGGTGGAACCCTCTCGTTTAAATATTAAACGTTGTGAAATTTAACCAAGAATTCACAATTTATAATGTGCAGTCCGAAACTGAAAAGCCGTGAGGCACTGGGGAACGTATAAACTGTATACGCTTGTAGAGTACTGCAAATGCCAAACGATTCATTGCAAAGCGTATGAAATTGTAATAAAAACGAAACTGATAATCCGTAGCTATATATATACATATATATATATATATATATATATATATATATATATATATATACATATACACATCTCTCATCTCTGCTTTATCTACATTGAATAACGATACCATACGTTTTAATTCGCTTTCATTAGTTATTGTTTTCTTCTCATTTTTAATTTCGCTGAAAATCCAGCGCAACGTCCGTCGGCGAGCGAATTATTACCTATACAGATTTCCGCGCGAAATTCCGATTAACGTTCGGCCAATGAGAAAAAGTCATATATTAACTTTATGGCGATGTCAAGGAAAGGCTATAATACTATTATTACGCATCGGGTTCATGAGTCCCGCGAATCCAAGATATCGATGAAAGCAATGCATTATTTTTCTGTGGAGAGGATAAACCCCGACATCTTACTTACATGTTCCCGCGCATACACAAATATATATATATATATGTATATATATATATATATATATATATATATATATATATATATATATATATATATATATACACACACTAACCCGTGGGCGTTTCGCACAACACGCTTTCGTGCCGTTTTTCTCCTCATGTTCCACTTATTCCGCTGCGCCCGCGCGCGACTTCGTCGCCTCGCGTAGCGAATCTTCGAGCCATCCCGAGGTGCGTGGCGATGTTCCTCTTTCGCGCCCGGTTCATATTACGCCGGGAAATCGCTCGTTTCTTGTTTGTTTTTGCCGCTTTCTCCTGTATATCTTCTCGACGTCCGTGTGAATGTGTGTGTGCGCGCGCGTGTTATATCTCGCGTGGCCGCAGAGTTTCCAGATACGCGTGACAGCGATGAGGAGCGAAAGAAATTTTAATTATTCAACCTGGCATGTGTACGAAACTATTGTCTGTGTTTTCCGTTCTTCTTCTTTCTTTTTTTTTTTTTTTGTTTTTCCGTCATGCCGACGTCGCCTAGGATTGAGATAACGTACGCGCGAGCAACGATACAACGTGCGCGAAAAAAAACGTACACGTGGTTGGCTCTCGTTGAAATTTTCGCAAAACATCGGAAAATAGGGATGTACCCTCGGCTTTTATTCACAGGCATTTTCACGCGTATTCTTTTCTCGTGTTTTTTTTTTTTTTTTAACCTTCGCATCACGATTGTAGAACGTTAAAAGGCTCTCCCCTCCGGTCGCACGAATTTTCATGATCATCACGGTTTCCGCTTTTTCCCCTCCCCTCCCTGTCGTGTCTCTCTCTCTCTCTCTCTCTTCTCTATCCTCTCTCGCGTAAAAAATTCGTTCCGCGCCAACTCACGCTCTAGGGTCATCCACCGATGTGTTATATACTTAGCGCGAACGAGGTAGTAGAAAAAGCAATGTTTTGTGTGCGTGTGTGTGTGTGTGTGTGTGTGTGTGTGTGTGTGTGTGTAAAGAGAAAGAGAGAGGGAGGGGGGGAGGCGAGACAGAGACAAAGAGAGGCAAGAAGCTCGTGTCTCGCGTCAAAGGCGTTATATACTTGATTAAGCGGGCGGCGCGTGCGACATTACGCTTGATGCGCGCGCGTGCGCGAGAGTTCGACGCTCGGGGGAGTGTCGATTTTACAAGCTCAATTGAAGCGCGACGAGAAACATGAAGCGAGAGAGAGAGAGAGGGAGAGAGTTAGATTAAGAGCTTTTGTCGGCGAAATAATGAGATCGGAGCATTCAATTTGAACCCGTTCGAATTGCTTTTAGGAGCGCTGGTATACATGCCGATTTGACAGCTTCACGTCTCTATATAATTGCGCGTTCTAATTGGAAACTTGTTAATAAATGTAGTTGTATATATATATATATATATATATATATATATATATATATATTCGCGTTTACATAGATAAGAAAACCAAATGTTTGTTTTATACAGAATTAAAAAAAATGATTATCCACAATTATAAAAAATGATTATGGATTTGTTCGTGAAGCAAAAAAAAAAAAAAAACAAAAAACAAAATTACCGTCGGTTTATAAGCCGCTCTAACACCATAATTAACGTGTCGGTATATTAATCTTCGGTGCAGATATAACAAAGCCGATTAATTTTACGAACACGCTTCGTGTTGTGAGCGCCTTGCTCAACGGAATTATTTTACCATGACAATACCTCTAAAATAGTATAGGAAGCGTACATTGCGCGCCAATTTCGACATCGCGGTCACGAAAATTTTCTGCGGTGGAATTTACGATGAATCGATCGCGATTCGTCATAAGCAAAAAGCCATAGGGTACGAGGAAAAAATTTTCACAAGTGCAATGATGTAAAGTTTTAAAAATGTTCGATTATAAAATTTCCTGGAGATGTATGGAAACATATTTGCGATTTGTATTCGGATTTTTCAAGTCGTTGATTAAATTACCGGACATTTTAACTTTTAGGCTAAAAATTCTGTCTTGATGTTGCTCTTTTAATACAGTTTTCATGTCCCATTTTGAATACTTTACAATTATTGTAAGAATTGTTTGTGTGCGGCCTTACTGTTTTACTTTTAAAACGTGTACTTTACTATTTTCCTGGGAAGGTGGATGGGATTTTAAAATAAAGGTGACTCTTAAAGTAATGAAATATTATCAACAATTTTTTCAAATTTCTAAATATTAACATAATGTCTACTCTATACTGAGTATGCGCGTGAAATATGGTTTCCACAGAATTTGAAATCATGAACTAATTTCTGACAGCAAATGATCGGGTAAATCAAATTTCTAAATTTTCTATAAATAAACTTGAAATAAAAAAACGATTTTTCAAAATTTTCACATTTCATCAAATTTCAATGCGATTTAAGAATGTCAATACAGAAGAGGGTGCTGTCAAAAATAATGGAAAGGACGTTTTACGCATCTTATGAAGGTGTTCATGGTAAATAATTGGTCAGAAAAGTGTAAACTTCTGCGCAAAGTGTTTATGTGACGTTAATGAGTTTCGGTGCAATGAATCGGGAGCACATGCGCATATACGCGTCCACGGGCATTAACGAATAATCGCCGAGGCAATAATGCAAAATCGTCTACGTGAAACGCATTTCGATTATCGGAACATTTCCAATGTAAAGGAGCGATTGAAGTTGTTAACGAATTAAGAAAAATCGAGGTTACGTCGGACGTTTTGCGGCTTACAGGACGTTGATTTTGAAACAGTCTTCGAGTAACAAAATATGTATGCACATAGAGAGAACAACGAGATTATAGACTCTCTGCTATAGACACGCGCGCGCGCGCGCCTCATTTACAGATTAAACATTGGAAAAAAAATTTTCATTAAAGCTTTGTAAAAAAAAACTGGGTCAGAATGTTAATGCTGATTTAGTACGTCTACACACGTGGTCGATATATATATATATATATATATATATATATATATATATATACAGACACACTTTAATAAATAACCTGCGTGTGTTATATTACGGCGTCCGCTCGACCACAAATTAATTTACTGCGCGGAACATTACATGGGCATGAAATTGATGTTCATTACAACGCGAACCATAACCCGATGGAAACTATGCACGTAATGAGCATATTTTACAATTAACAATTTATTAAGGAGGAATATGCCTATGCACCGGAGAACTTGGCACAAATATCATCGCGATTATTTATCAAAATACGATTGTTATTTATTCTTTCAATGGAATATACGCCTCCGTAAGCGCGCGTACATATTGCGCGTCAGTTTCGAGCTCGGGAAAGTCGGCGCTACGGTCATTTCCATAACGCAGAACAACAAGCAGGATGTGCGTAAATCAACCATAGCTACATTAATATACCAATGAGCCTCGATTATGGCGAAACCCGTAAACTTTGTGCCATTTCGTATTAAATTATGACATCCTCCATTTATATATATATATATATATATATATATATATATATATATATATATATATATCTGTATGTAGGTAAGTGTAAGTATACCAGATGGCCCCGCGCTAATTAACGACTCAGTTATGATGTCGCTTTCTCTTTCTCCTACACCAAGGTGATATTACGACCCTTCCCCCCTTTATTTTATTAAAAAAAATTTCAATATACACCAAGGTGGAGGGACGCAGAGGGAGAAAGAAAGAGAGAGAGAGCGAGAGAGAGCCAAGTCGAGATAAAAATTTCACCGATGGTCAATCTCGCCGCGTCATCCCGCACAATATGATTGAGTCCAAATACATTACACATACACATGCACATACACCTATACATATACCGGTGAACGCGCAGACACGAGCTCATCTCCATCAGATATCGTACATGACTTACATTACCCAACGAGACGCGCGCTTTCTCTATCTCCTCTACCTCTCTCTCTCTCTCTCTCTCTCTCTCTCTCTCTCTCTCTCTCCCTCTCCCAAAACGGCCCCCCTCTTCTCTAGCGCTCTACACCCGCCCAACGGCAAGCGCGAAATGCAGATGAGACGCAAGGGCGCGCGTATGCGCGGGAAGCAATTTCACCGCCCACCAAAATGTAATAAAGCTCAATTAACGGGGTCGGGGCGGATCGGGGAGATGGAAAATGGGATTCCCTAGGGAGGACATGAGAGAACGGTGAGAAAGAGAGAGAGAGAGTAAGAGAGAGAGAGAGATGGGGGTGGAGAGAGCGACAGACAGAGAGGGAGACAGATATTGGTTGAGCTCGATGCGCGAGTGTGCATTTGCATTCCGCAAGTCTCGGAAGTTTCGAATTGCGTACGTTTACTGACGATATGCCTTTGGCCTCGTACTCTATGTTTATCTCCTCTCCCCCCCCCCATCTTTCTGTTTCTCTCATTCGAATTCTTCTCTTGCTCTTCTTAATTTATTATGTTACATTTACGTATTAGAATTCATATAATGACATATGAAAAACAATTTGTTGTTCAAAACAATTGCGCGGCACAGAATTCGAAATCCAAAAATATATAAATAGAATATTGTATTCTAAAACGCAGCATTGTACCAATATCACCTCGAATTCTACATACCTTTTGAATATAGATCCACATCTTCTGAAAGGCTCGAGTTCCAATCGCGCAACTGTGCCGAATTTTACGAAGTCGTATAATACTCCGGATATCGAACTGACAGTATGCGACATGCCGATGGCAAAAGCACCGCATACATACGACTTGATTTTGTGTCCTTATAGCCTACAAACAGACATACACTCGCGCGCGCGCGCGCAGGTAATTCTAATTCTGGGTATACATATGCTCGACAACTAAATGTATAATTCAATGGAGCAATCCTAAAATAAACGTGGATGTCAGAGGTTGTTTGATGCCATCGAACGATTGGCATAGACATTCAAATCACCAGGTAATCACCGAATATAGCATCTGCTTCTTTCTCACCATATAAGAATTAACTGACTCATAATATTCAAAAGTTCCCACAGGCTATACATATGAAAAATTTTCACGTCTTGCGTAATCATCAGTAGGAAATCGAAGTATTCAAATGACAAAATATCAAGCCATGAAAAGCCGAGTGCATATATGACCTCTCACCCTCGATTTACAATGGCATCCGAGATCGTTCGTTTCATCCACGTCAACCTGTACATATTACGAAATTTAATTAGTGTCCATTATCATCAGTACGAAACCTCATTAAGGCTAATTATACGGCAGGTCGAGCGTTAATGAAAAATTCCGTTTCCGAGACTACGTGGAATAATCATTATTGTCGCGTTCAGTCAAAGAGTTATAAATGCTGTTCATCCAATTCTATTTTACAAAGATAACATAATATGGCAAGGCATTTTAATTTTAGAGAGCAGGGACATTCCGATGATCCGTTTTTTGTAAGAGAATGCGTAAGTGCGTAAGTAATACTCCCTCTCATTTAATGGTCAGGATCGAGATCACCGAGCCACCATAGGGAATTTTTTCGTTCTGTAGGGTAACGCGTCGATGCATATACATTAATAATCGATGTCACAAAAATTGGATACAAAAAAAAATCACGAATGAATCTACGAGCAAAATGAAAATACAATGAGAAATCCGATATCGTTCCAAATTTGAATCATTATATTTTATATTTCAGCTGGGTAACCTGATCATTATTCACCATCTTGAATTTTAAGAATTCAACATCGAAATCGTAATTATGACCCCAAAAAAAAACATACATGTAACGTGATTTAGAATGTCTAAAGTTACCATTTACTTTTGTGCCGCCATAAAGGCGAAATCCGCGACCAAATGCATTCAGTGGAAAGAAAACGGGAAAACGGAACAATGATATTTTATCTTGATTTTGAAAATGTAGTTGTAAAAATATGCAAATATATAAGTGCAAAATCTCTAACCTTATCAAGAAAGTCAACCGATGTAGAGAAGGGGTACGAGAACGGTCGCCAAGACACCCGGCTTCCAGCGTACACATACATACCGCACTCGAATTGCGACCCCATTTTTCTTATATACATACAGACACGCGCATGCGCGCGCGCAAACACGCATAGCTATACACAGCTACCGCGACCAATCGAACCCGCTCGAGAAAACCCGCAACACAAGGGCTAATTAGAAAAGCGAGATGCCGCTACACTACCGCCGGATAACATCGCGAGTGCGAGAAGGAGGGGGGCGGAGGAGAGCCGTTAAAAGCAAACTATATATATATATATATATATATATATATATATATATATATGATAGGTTTTACGCTCTTGCGAATTAATCATCGCCGCGCAACGTGCGCCCACGGCGCGATGCGGGAGAAGATTTATCTCTCGCGCGTGTGCGTTGGAAATCGATTCCCTGTTGATATATATGTAAAGCTCTGCGCTACGCGCGTCCTATAAAAGTTCCATGGTAGCTTCCGGAAAGAGCTGCGGGGGTCGGCGATGCGGCTTGCCGGCGCAAGATGCGCCGCCCGGGGTAATAAGCATGGCCGGCCGTTCCGAGCTGCATATATATATATATATATATATATATATATATATATATATATATAACGGTGATGAACGACGCTTTATGACGCATGGCTATATGGACGCGATAAGCGCGCCAGAGGCAGAGCGCACCTCGCGTTCTCCGTGCCGTGTCGCATCCGTCCACTCTGTCTCTGTCTCTCTGTCAGTCTCTCTCTCTCCTCTCTCTCTCTCTCTCTCTCTCTCTCTCTCTCTCTCTCTGTCTCTCTCTTTTTGCAGGGCAATTTATTCCGCTTCGTCGCGGAATCGATCAGAATAACGGCCGAGGTCAACAATCGAAGCGCGGCATCGTCCAGGTATGCGTACGTGTGTGTTTGTACGTGTGTATATATTTGTATTATATATATACTACTATTCAGTATCTCTCTACTATACTGGATTTTCAAATTCTTATATCAATCGCATCGTATTTCCTCGTCTTTTATTTAGATCATTATCCGAGTTGTCAAAATAGAAGGTGAAACTTTTATTCGATCCTTCCTATTAGAAAATGTTTATTATTGAAAGACTTAAAACAGCGTACGTGAATGTACAGTTTATCAGAACATAACTGATGATTGGTATATTTCTATAATTCATTCAAAAATATCTGATACCATCGAATGAAAGTAGTTAATTTAAAAATCAGTAGCAAATGTTGATAAGGCTCGAGAAGCAGAGAGTGAGAGAGAATAAAGATGGAAGGATACAGATATAGAAAAATCTTATCAACCCCGCATAAATGAATATAAAACAATTGAATGAAAAGTAAAGATATGCAAAAGAAAATATTTTTACAAATTCTAGATCGTGAAGTTATTTTACGATTGATAATATGATAAGCTGAACCAGAAGCAAAGCGATAAAAATTAGAGAGTAATATTGTTATCAATTTCAGCCGACCTCGATTTGAATTGAATTTAATAATTAATACTCACATAATAGCCATAGACAAAATTTAAAATTTTACTCTTTTACTGTGTATGTCTTCTTATCCTTCTATTATTCTAAAACTTTATATAACAATCCAATTGAATCAATATTTCAAAATCTCTCTCTATTTCCGTATATAACCGAATTTTCCCTCTCGAACGTAAAAAATGAATCTCAATTCCTTTCGGAGCCCCCGAAGTCTCTCTCTCTCTCTCTCTCTCTCTCTCTCGGAAATCAATGAAGAATCTCCTACGACGGCATGCAGGGAGGACGAGGAGAAATGACGAGAACGCTCTGTGCTCGACAAGCCCGAGCCAAACGATCGATCGACTTACAATTTTAAGAATCCCCCCTTCTCCTCAAACCATCCTTGCGCATCGCGCACGCGATCAGTTCGCGTCTCCGTCGACGAGCTAATGTGCCCGATGCTGTCGTAACGACTAGCATCGCGTCGTCGCTACGTGCGGAACGCGCTAAGTGTTTCAGTATCGTGCCTCATCTTGTCGTTGCGCAATCTTGTACATATAATATCATTATATACGACTCATTAGGTGGGACGGACGGGGCGTTAATCTTATTGCTCCAGCTGTATGTAATTTTGTCTCAACGAGGACAGTTAATTTAGGGAAAGGATTTTGTATATCTCCTGTTTTTTTTTATTTGTACAAGTTTTAGTAAAAAAGCTTTAGTAAAAAAGTAAATGGTGGAATTGGGTACGAAGCTGTAGGAGAGTCACAAGTTTTACATAGAATTCAGACGAACTCTCGATAAATTCAAGAATAATCACCGAATCCTGATTGAAGAACCATCGATTTCGGATGACTGTTCATTGTAACAGCGAATAATCCTGGTTTATTATACTCATCATCGACTAGCTTTCAAAGCATGACTACTATAGAGTTTTGATTATATCGCCTTTACAGTAAGCTACACAAGCGACTTAATACTATTCCTTGATTTAATTCCCATCGCAATTTTCCATATAGTCAGCTGATTTGATAATCTTCTTGGAACTATTTCTCTTCAATCCAAGACGCGCATAAGACGCAATCCAATGGTTATTAATGTATGCCGATGCCACTGCGAACAACGCACGCGCGCGCGCATAGCTCTCGCGACTATACGGCATACACCGTATACAATGCAAGTCAAATATAAGCGATTGTTTACAGTGTCGCTCGAATACCGCATAGACTCTGATGTATGCGAGAGAGGGATTTCGGATTCGCTCACCACTATATATTATATATATATATATACCAGAAGGCGTGTGTATGCAGTTTGGAAAATCACGTGTACATCAGCCCAAGCGCGTGAGCATACATCCATTCGCTGAGCAAACGAGGTTCGCACATATGCATGTATATATGCAAGGGCTTGAGAATCCATTGTTGTCCGTCGTCTGGGTTGTTTGGACAATGTGCGTATTGGTTTACGAGGGAGGAGACCAGGCTGGTATACAGGGCACCAAGGTATGCGGACGATGGTAAGTATGGGGTGTTCTGGGAAGGACTGTACAAGTTGGTTGATCAATGTCGTTAAGAGTATGAAGTGGCTTCACTGGAAACGAAAAGTGGACGAAAATAAAAAATAGGTCAGGTGGATCTGTATATATATATATATATATATATATATATATATATATATATATATATATATATATAGGATTATGGAGATGTAATGTTTGGCATCATGGATTCAAATTTCAATTCGCGCAGACTTTGTTGTAGATCTTCCTATTGGAAAAGTATTGGGATCCTTGACACGACTGTTCTTGTGATGTCATATAGTACTCCAAATTTTGGTTCAAGTCATGAGTAATAGGACTACCGAATTCCAAGTCCATCACTCTATGGAGCGAATCCAGCATATGCTTTCCATCAATTTAATAATTTACTTACATCTGTCAAGTATATAGATTATTGAAATTAGAGACCACAACCTTTAATTTATACACCAGTTGTAAATTTTGGATATCCCGAACGAGAAATTAACCAATTGTTTTGGTGGTCGGTGAATTCTGTCTTACAAGAAAGAAAATAAAAAACCCTCCTTTTGATTACCCCCCATGAAGACCATAAAAGTTACCCTCGAAACACGCCGTCAAACGTCCCCTGACGATAGCCCCCTCGAACGAATCGTCGTCTTTTGGCGTTTCTTTAAGACCGAACGTCTCGTCAGTACGTTCGAATCCTCTTTAAATCCTCGCCCTCCTCCCCCAGCCATACCCCTTCACCCCCTTAACCCGCATTGTCGAACACGAAGTCATTGGTTTCGTGGCTTCGACACGTCGTAAAACCATTGCCAAGAAACTCGGAAGCCGTGCAAAAGCTACATTACGTATATATCCGAATCGCGCGAGCGAACTTTTACACTCGGAAAAGTCCGAAGCTCGAGCTATATATATAAACGTACGCGGGTGGAAATTCAAACGTGTTTAAGTTTCGCTCGAAAATCGATCCAAGCCCCCCCCCCCCCACCCCGCCACCGCCCCACTCGTTACCATCGCGATCGCCAGCGCGTCGGTGAAGTTTATAAACCGAAGCTAGCGCCGCGGCGCGGTAATGCATTCCGGAAGTCGGTTGCCGCAGCGCGCAAGATTCGAGAAACGTGGTGAGGGTAGGGGAGGAGGAGGAGGAGAAAGAGGTGGAGGAGTACGCAAGTCAAACAGAACCGACGGCTCGTGATTGTGCTAGCCACGAATATAGAGATTCTCTCTCTTAGTTTATTCATAATGTAGAGCCAGATGTTCGCGCGATCCTATGTTATCGTTCGGCGATTTCGCATATAACGCGCGCTCTTCTCGTCGACTTCGCCTTCGCCTCCCCCTCCTCCACCACGCTTTTTCATACGGTCTCGATGTTATTCATTCGGCGGGTGGTATATGTATATATAGCTTTTTTTCACTCTGGCAAAAGGACCAGTGGGGGGAGGGGTATTTATACGCGGTACAATATCGCTCCGTCGCTCTTTCTGCTTTTTACTACTGATGGGGCTACTCCCGTTTCTCGGCATGCGCAAGCGGAACCGAGGGAGGAGAAATATATACATGTGTATGATACACAGACGGCATAGTTTTTTCCTCGTCTGAAATATAAACTTTCGCTTTTTAAAGCGACTTTTGCCGGTAGAAAGTCGAGTAGAGTCCGACTTTTTGACGGAATGCTCTATAGTTTTTTTATTATTATTATTATTATTCTTATCTATCTCGATCGAATAGGAATAGTTCGCACGCCGAGATTGACAATGATGAATCGTGAATGATTTTTTTTTTCCTCGGGCGCTAATTGATGTCATTAATGCAAAAGCTATATGAAATGTCCGTCGTCATCGAGCGCAATGTTTCTAATGATCATGACAAATGGAATGAGTACAATGACTCAGAAATGACAAAGGAATAAATGTATATCTTCGATATGCATAATTCTATCTTTTAAGAACATCAGGTCGAGAGGAAATGGATATTTTTAATGGATGAATTTAACGAATGTTTTTAACAATCCTTTGTATCTGTGTGAAAGCTTTTATAAAATGTCTATTTTACCTAGCGAATTGCTAATATTGAATCCTTCATGAAGAAGGAGAAATTTTACAATGATATGTCGAAAGGTATTAAATGTTTCAAAAATATAATTATCTTAAGATATTATCATTTAAATGATAGAACATAGAAAGATCGCCGTTATCAAAAATCTTCAAAAAAGTGATGATTTGAATGATGAAAAATTTTTAGGTTTGGCTTTTAATTTATGTTATTTGATGTATAATTAATATTTATTCTGAGTGCTCTTTAAGCTATTTAGTGGATATTAAGTCTTAGTACGTTGAGCATTTTGTTTTATCGCATCAGGACTTTGTACTTCTGCATCATTTGAAGTTTTGTCGAGATTTGTGGACTTAGATTTCAGGATTGGTTTTTGGATTTTGAGTTGTATTCGTGGAGTTTTTAATGAGATATTGCAGAAGTATTGCTGGAAACTGCAGTTGTTGTTACAGAACTGGTTTTGAATGCAGCATCCAAAAAATATATACGAAACTGATCATGTTCCGAAATTTTCATTTCTAGAATTTGTGAACATAGTGTGTTATTGTCAAGGGTATTGTTGTACGACAAATTGGGAATAATTTTGAAATTTAAGCATCATCGAATTTTAGTATTGATAGTAAAGGACGTACTCTAAAAAAATTTTCCAATGAATATTTTAAGACTTTCTTTGAACACCACGCATTGGATAACGTTTTGTTTAAAATAAAAAACTCCCAACCTAACAATTCCACGTCCACTCGCGCATAACGTCAAAGAAACCTACGCAACGATAATAAGCTTCGGTTAATTTACCACCGTTTCCCTCTCGCCCCCCGACTCGTTTTTATATATAAGAAGAGCCATTTCCCACGAGGACGCGGACGCGCCCATCACACGGGTCTCTCGCCTCGAAGAGTTTTATTAAATGTGTGTGCGCAGGGCCCCGCGCGCTGACCAGTGCGTGGGCCACACGTGCCCGTTTATACGGCCCGTATAATACGCCCACGCGGCAAGCCGCGCGGAGCCTTTTGTAAAGAGTCGGTGCGCTCACACACACACACATGCATACACACGCGCTCGCGCGCGTATGTATGTATATGATGATGCCGCGGTCCATTGTCTCGCCTTCGCGCGGCTTACGGCGCGGAGCTGAATATATAAATTTTACTCTCCCCCTCGAGCACCCCACCCCTCTTTTTCCGTTTCTTCGGCGGCGCGGCACGCATAATGTAATCGAAAGAGAGCGCGCGGGCATATATTATAAGCGCCGGGAACGGCATCCCGTCTCTCTACACGACATACGTAGACACGTATGTACAGACGCGCGCGCACGATAGTGGTTCCTAGGTGTGTATGTGTGTATGCATCTATCTGCGGGAGTGTGCGAGCCATAAAAGCAAACAAGTCGTCTACGAGAGGAGCTATGATAGGGAAGCTCACTATACATGTGCGACGGGGATTAACGATACAGTTTGAACTCGGTTGATTTTCGCTGTTCGCTTTTTGACCATGGATGGTCTTCTACAATTCTACGTCCTTCCGTATTTGCTCGTATTTCTTCTCGTTACTCTTATTATATATATATATATATATATATATATATATATATATATATATATATATATAAAATGTAATAAGTACTATAATACGCACACATCTCAGTACCGCGGCACAATAGGTCGTGGAGTTTCTTCGAGTACAAGATAGGTGGGTGGTATATGGCACGGAGATGCCGAGAGAGAGAGAGAGAGAAAGAAAGATATTTATTATTATAGATAATTATATATATATACATATATACAGACACACACACACACACACACACACACACACACACACACACACACACACACACACACACACACACACACACACACACACACACACACACACACACACACACACACACACACACACACACACACACACACACACACACACACACACACACACATATTACACACACAACTCAGTACCGTCGCTCAATAGATCGTGAAATTTTTTCGAGTACAAAATAGGTGGGTGGAATATGGCGCGTTGCTATATATATATATATATATATATATATATATATATATATATATATATATATATATATACATAGAGAGAGAGAGAGAGAGAGAGAGAGAGAGAGAGAGAGAGAGACGCAGAGCCTGCGCAGAGTAGGAAAGCGTGGGGAGGGGGAAAGGGGAAGTAGGACGAGTGGCTCTGTACAACGATAGAGAGAAAAAGAGAGTTTATGCTAATTCGCGCTCGAGCGTCGAATCTCCATTTTTATGTTAATGGTTCGTCCTTATTAAGGGCGCGCCGCGCCGTCTTTTTCCGCTCCGCGCCAAGAGCTTCTCTCTCTCTCTCTCTCTCTCTGGTCTCGCCGTCACGTTGTGCTTCTTCCTTCCTTTGTCCGCAACGCTCGGACACATCGACAGAGCAACGAGGGACAAGATGCAGAGAGAATGCTCTCGCTTTACGATTCCTTTTGTGTAGAAGACAGAGAGAGCGAGAGTAGGCTCCGTTCCAAAACAGCGAGCCTTGCCATTCTTTTTCCCTTCTACGTTATAAACCGCGATACGCGTCGGTCGCGCTCCGTGGATTCCGAATTGCCGCGGCAAATACGGAGTAATATATTATGTAAATATTGCGATTATACGTGAGGCTCGGAGGGGGGGGGGGGCGAACGTTACGTGGGAGTTGCAAAAGCATAGGGAACGCATCAAGAGTCAAGCCGCGGAGTCTCTGCCGATGATCTCGGCCTGACGTACGTGGAAAGGATCTGGAGAGTTGTTAAAAAAAAAAAATCTTTATCCTCGTTGTACTGATTTTTGTCAAAAGAAAAACGGGGTGGAGGAAACTAGAAATAATGAGACTGTGGCATCCGTGCGCTACTCTTGCGGGAGGTCCCGACCACGAGAGCGAGAATAAAAATTTACGACGGCTGCTCGTCTATAAGGTGGGGAAAATGCGAGTCCATCCATAATAATATACCCAAAATACATCTAATAAATACATCATATATATATATATATATATGAGAAAACAGCTCGGTTGCGTGCACGCGAGCTCGCTTAGCAAAGAACGCGGTGATGTAGGAGAAGGAATGAGGGAGGGGGGAGGTCATTCCCACCACTGAAGCAATCGACTTTTTAAAGATAAGAATATAAGGGCATGGAGGTAATGGGGCAATAATTGTTTAAAAAGTATAGAAAAGGTGGACGTTTTTTTCTCTCTTTTTTTTTCTATTTAAACGCTAGTCCTTTCTTCGTCGTTTACATAAAATATATATATATATATATATATATATATATATATATATATATATATATATATATAAGGAAATTCACGGCGAGTCAGATTTATTTCGGCGTCCGCGTTTACAATTGCCGCATATAATTAAACATTCTGAAACTAATCTCGCTGACCCCGGACGTTTTTAAAATGGCTTTCAAAGCTCTCCTCGCCACGTTCCTATTATTAAAATTTGCAGGAGGGCAGAGCATTGTGCAGCAGCACGAGACTTAAAATTACGCTTCCGGTAGCTTTCACTATACATCCAGACACGTGGGTTATTTATGGATCGCGTAATGTATGCATGGACATGGAAATAGTGTGTATATTCAATTATTCAGGTGGTCTCTAAGTTTTAAAAAAAATATATATGCTTATAGAGTATAACGCAAACGTTTTTTCGTCTTTTAAAACATGCAAATTTACAAAAATACCTAGTGAATAGAAGTTTTCCCTTAGATTTAAAATGAAAGTCGTATGAAAATGCTTGCAAAGATTGTTAAAAGCTACATTCTAATGTTATTGTCATGGTGACGATTTATGAAAAAAAAAATCTTCTGAAAACTAACGTAATTCTGTTGAAATTCAGTACATCCGAAGTGTTTCGTACCTAAACGCTATTATACCATTGACAAATATATTTCTTTCCTTATCTGACGTGTACTCCAGTTCTGTGCAACAAAAATGAAGAAAAAAAAACAGCACCGAGTTTCAGTTGGTCATCCGACTTTGTTGAATTTTATTTTTCAAGAAATATACAATAGAACTTTGAGGATTCATCGAATGATAGACATTGGTAATTTGCAAAATTTTAAAAATTTTGATTTACAATAGCGCGTACCCACCAATAACCTTTATCTATTTACTTGGAAATTTTCCACCTTGGAACAATTCTAATTCTGGGTCCATAGTCCGTATTCGTCCAGGATTGTAGCTTTAAAAAAAAAAGCTGCGATAACGAGTAATTACTACAGCATGAAACTGAAATGAAACGTTTTATTCTTTTAAATTTATTTAATCAAATTCTAGTGATTCATCGTCAGCAAGAGTGGACGAGATTGAGAAAAATATTTTTCTGACATCGGTGTTGCATTGTCGACTAAAGTGTGACGACGTATTGTCGATGCGCGACCTTTGGTTTACGGAGGAGTGACCGTTGTGGGATCATTGTGTGGTAGATGGGCGACCGCCGAGTGATCTTGTGCGACCATTCGGTGGCCAATTGTATAATCAATGAGCGACAGTTGCGTCACCGCTCGTTGTCTGATAAATGAATTATCATTACGTGCGACTATTGTGTGCTCGATCTACGTGTGATTTATCTGTCATTGAACTGTGACTGACGCGTGATTGATGTGATATTGATGTAATATTAATGTTGCTTCGAAGCTACTTCTAAAATTAACTTTTCAAAATTTTCAGAATTTCTATTAAGAAATTTACAAGTTCATCGCTTTTCTTCAAAGGCGACGGTGAATTTTCTTTTGCAACAACGAAAATTTATTTAATTAAAAGTTTTGCGCACATTATTTAATTCAACTTCTATTTCCTTTGATTGGTTGTATTAAAACTGAGATTACAGAGAATCCATTAACCATTGCATGGATTTTTGTAGATTTCTTTGGTACATGGTAAAGACCATTTTCAATAAACGAGGAGAAAACATAATGAAAATCATTTTCTAATTACAATGACTTTGCTATCGAAGCACACTCTGATCCTACAAACTCGTACAAGATCCTAAAACATTAAAAAAAAAAAAAAAAAACTTACAACATAAAATGATTGCGATAGCAAACATAAAATTGACACGCGTTAGGCCTTATTTTTCATCCAACAGTACAAATGATTTCAACCTTACAATAATAACAAAAAAAAACCCCACACGAGAATTCGAAAAGTCACTTGGGCCCCGCGCGTCTTATCGAGAAATCGCCAGGCAGTGCATAATTAAACTCGCGGGCGCCGAGCTGTGCTAATTGCGCGCGAAAATTCGCAGGGCGAGAGGGGGAGCGAGGAGGTGGCGGCCCAGAATTACTTTAACGAAGCGCGATTCGTGGCCAATTACATTGCCTCATTGTCCAGGAACTTGCGCAACGTTATATAAGCGCGCCCCCTGCCCGTCCACGGATCGTAGCTGAATGTACACCTTGGAACAGTATCGGGGGCGGTCTTAAAAAAAAAAAAAAAAAAAAACGTAAGTGTTAAAAGTGACGTAAGACTGATTCTCTTTGGAATTATATCGACGTCACGGAGGAATTTCTGTTAAGACGTGAAGATCTGCATTTCTGAAAAGTTCGCTTTTTTCTCTTCTTTTCTCTTTAATCCGGCTAAAAAAAAATTATTGGCCGGGATACAATGCAAATTGCGTGGAAATTCCTCGCGTATACGCACAGTGTGTGCATGGTACGATAGGCGCAATAAAACGCAGCGAGTAACTTCGGCGCTTATTCTTGAATCAAAAATTCATTAGATGGGAAAGAAGTTCCAGCTGCGCGACACCTCTTTGGTATAATAATACATGAAATTGCAAAAAAAAAAAAAAAAAAAAAAAAAAAAAAACAGATGAAAAAACTTTCATCTCCTCTAAGGAACTTTCGGTAACTTTAAAATTATTCGGAACCTGTGGCGCTACCTGTGCTTTTTATTTTGCCTTCTCCATCCGTTTTACAAAGGGTGCCGCACCGTTATTACGCGAGTGTCGCATCTTCGGGGATAGGCATAATAATAAACATTTCTCTCGGTTGACATCGGCGACGGAGCAATACGAATATGGACTATAATTAAGATAGGAATGGCCGTATAGTTGGCATCGCTTGCAGCGTAAACATCACAAGTTACCGTACTCGTGATTTAGAGTAATAAAAAATCCGGTCCCCTTAATTGCTTTCTCGTATTATATATATATATATATATATATATATATATATATATATATATATATATATACACACACATAGGGAGTGTAGTATTCTAGGCATATGTATTAGAAATATGTGTACAGGAAATTAGACGAATTTATACAATATAAGATTAGTAACATAGTAAATATTTCCTGATAAGTGCACTGATTTTTATTCTTTAAAAAAAAAATAATAAAAGAATAATTACTGCCACAATATGTACATCAATCCTCGAAATCCCTTCTATGAAAAATTCTTCGTTTCTCCATCAGCAATTAAATTGGTTATTTCAAGCCAACGGTCAAAAAGATTTTTTGTTATTTGTTTTTTCTTTTCTTTTAGCTATCGTAGCACATAGAGGATAAAAGTTTCCATCGATTGAAGTTTATTTCATTTCTCTAAACTTTCAATTAACTCATTCCTAGATATATAAAGGAAGACAAGAGGATAAAAGCTTCGCTCGCGCAATTTACTCATATAGATAGAGAGAGAAGAAAAATCGTGAAAAGGCTATAATATAGTATCTACGAAAAAGCGGGTGCCTATATATATGGAAGTACCGAGCGCATGAAGCTCCAAGCATTGGATTCGTTTGATAAGGATTTGGCCTGCCATCCCACCTGCCCCCTCTCTTCGATCTACGCATATATATCGCTCAATCCGAAAGCTATTTCTATGTTTATTTTTTTTCATTTCGATCGTTCCTTTTTTTTATCTCTTTTCAGGCTGATGCATATATATATATATATATATAATATATATATATATATATATATAATA
Organism: Sycobia sp. Sy_11; assembly: GCA_018907035.1. Classification (NCBI taxonomy): domain Eukaryota; kingdom Metazoa; phylum Arthropoda; class Insecta; order Hymenoptera; family Epichrysomallidae; genus Sycobia; species Sycobia sp. Sy_11. Next base: position 5,431,844 of record JACCIC010000012.1, on the reverse strand, counting down.
TATATATATATATATATATATATATGAGTAAGCTTTACGCCAAACTCCATCCATCCCTCGATAAATATTGACTCTTGTCCCAAAATCAGCATTCTTCCCTCTATTTCTCTCTCTCGCACGCTTAATATTTAGAAACATGAAATCGCCTGTACAATGTGTACAATCTCTCTCTCTCTCTCTCTTTCCCTCTCTCTCGATGTTTGGACGTATCGACGAGTTACATCGGCGGGAGTTTTAGGGCCACGCGATATTTCCCTCCCCCACCCTCTGTCTCTCTCCCTCGTAAAATCAAGGCGACGATCCCTCTTGGCAATAGGGGTGACGATGAAAGGGAGGGTGGTTGTGTCCGTCGCGTATACACACAATAATCGACCGTCGCTTTATCGTTTCGCACGAACGGTGAACGCTCATCGCGTATATATCGACCTATAGAATGATGGCTCTCCTACGGGATTTCAATCTACCCCCCCCCCACATCCTACCTTCTCTCCTTCACAGGCTGGACGGAAGAAGAAGCTGTAAAAATGAGAATTATACATAGACAGTCACGTGCCTGTGTCGAGATTAATTTAAAAAAAAAAAAAGAAAAAAAAATCCGACGGCCAGAGTTGCGTATATATCGATTTGGGCCAGATAGCGATATGCGAAGAAATCTAATGCTTCAGAGTGTATACGGTGACTTGCATATACAGTATCGTCTCTAGTCCAGGCGTAGACGAGGTATCGAGGATAAGAGATTTTCGTGCGTCCAATATTCGCCATTTACTTCCTGTGCGATGAATCGATTTTTTTCTTCAGGATCGCCTGTTTGTCGAGAGAAGGCCGATTAACGGATAAAAATGGCCTTTTTTTGGAAGAAGCAAAAAATGATTTTCATAGGATACGTCGGTATGGCTTCGTGATATGTGATTAGAAAAATGGACGGCCGCGATAGGAAGGACGATTTTTCTCGATTAAATAATTTTGAATAATTGTTAATGGCAGAAAAAAACTGTTAAGCGTTGATAGATCCGGGTCAACGAGCGGACAAAACAAAAAATACGACACCGTAACATTTTTCTGCAAAGCGAAAACTCGTGTCAAGTGTCGCGAACGAATTACAATGTCACGATGGCTGCGTCATAGGACCGACCCATATTTTTCTCGCTTAAGCTGGTTTAAGCTATTAATTCGAGCAGCAATGGCGTCAAGACAATGAGCACGATAGTTCATTGTCAAACCCAAAGAATTGACATGTCGATTTAATTCCTGGTCGAAGGAACCTTCGATACGAAATTCGTGAATAACGAAGGGAGGCACGAACGTCATTTTACTAGGACGATGACGGCTTTCCTATGATTCCTTGTCACTTGCTTATTTCTCCAAATTATTTCTTAAATTTATGTTAAACAAGTTGTAACTGATCAATTAGTATAAATAATTATATGTGCAAGAGACGAATTTTTTTTTATATCTATAATTATGCATGGAAATAAATGGATTGCCACGTAGTAAAATTTATATTGTTTTTTTTCTTCAAAAAATGTCAAATACAAAAAGCTGCGTTATCTCAGATAGACAACCGGCCATTTTTGACTATAGAAAATCATAGAATACGATATGTATATATAATAAACCCTATTAAAAACAATAAAAAAACTAAAAAAACGGCGACAATACTTTACTCGTCTTAGATCTGCAGCTGAATAGAATAGTCGAAAGTAGGAGATACATTAATTACGCCGCTGTAGACTTGTTATACGAGCCAGTTAACCACCTTTATTGTTCTTTCTTAAAACGAGCCTGGCAGATATCTGTGATTAAAATAATATAGAGAATAATGTCTCTGAGCATCAGGTTGCCGATAACCGGATTTAAGTAGTATGAACTATAGTACAGTATGTATAATACTTCTTTTATGGAAAAATTATTCTATACAAACGATAAATAGAATATTTTACCTAAATTTATGCACTTTTTTAATAATCTGCTTGTAAATTATATGTCTACACACACATATATATATATATATATATATATATATATATATATATATATGTTTTAAATAACATCAAGAATTTATACCCAAGATATTGGGTAAAAAAAGTAAAGGGGAAGAAGACTATTTGTTGAAGAATTTATTTTTGATTGAAGAAGAATTGATAAAATTATCATTTATGCAGCATTATGTAGACTTTAAAAAAATTTAAATTAAAAAAATATATATTTAAAAATAGTGAAATTAATATGTGTTTACATATAATTAATTTTTAGAAAATTTATAGGTACTGTAATAGATGTAGCCTTTTTGATTTTATAGGACCGCCTCGAAGTACGAGAACGTGGCCACAGCAAATATTTAACGATAAAAAGAACATACGTATATTGATACCACCTATATATATATATATATATATATATATATATATATATATATATATATATATATATATATATATAGTTAAAGTAATTCTCGCAAAAGAACATTCAGGTATTTGCGTAATTTATATAACAATGCGTATATAAATTTCAAAGCGGGAGGAATGCATATACATGTATATATATATATATATATATATATATATATATATATATATATATATATATATATGTTATCTCGTGGAACACAGCTTGACTGGACATATTTATTGTCGTGTTTCCGGGGTCATCCACAATTATTTCAACCGGTAAATATTAAGCACCGGATAATTTATCCCGTTGTAATTTATTGTACTTCGATAATATACCTCCCTTCTCATTAATGCGGAAACAACTGACCCCCCCCCCCTCCCCTTAGATAGTATACTTACTATAATGAAACTTTAATCAGTCGCTTTCTGTCTCTCACCCCCTTCCTTTCTCTGTCTCTCTGTCTCTCTCGTCCAGCTACAATGCTAACGCATCAATACTACGTATAATCGACTTGGTACTTGGCACGTCTAGGCACCGACGCGTATCAATGACCGCGCCCCGAAATTCGCATCATAATAAATTTTCTCAGCCGCGCGTTAGAGTAAGTTATATATATAACAGACGCGGACAGAATGCGCTTCGCGCCCCGCGGAGAATAATATCCGGCTTCAAATTGAATGGGCCAGTAGTGGTGAGGAGGGCGGAGTGCCGGGGAAGTACCTGAATATTTACAGTGACTTCTCTCTCCCGACGTAGAGGCGCAAGCGTACTTATACAGTAACGAGAACATAACCGTGGCGCAGTGTTGAGAGGCTTTACGATATAGGGATAATAAACTGGCAAAGGCGAGGGAAGACGAAGAGAGAGCGAGAGAGATGGAAGAAAAGGAGAGAATGACCGGGGGGGGGTGATTTTTCGATCGGGAGGATTCTTTGGCCCCTTTATTTACACACGGGGAAGTGAAAGTTTTTTTCTTCATTTTTTTTCTTCAAAACCTAACGCTCGAGCGTCGGATCGGGAACGATGGAGAGAAATTTTTACGACGCGTCCGCTATAATACATCATCTCCTCCGCTCTCCTGTTATATTTACTCGGGGACGCTTCCGTCATTTTCGGTATAATATCTCGTCAATTGGACTTGTTATATATATATATATATATATATATATATATATATATATATATATATAAATGTAGAACTTTTTGTCTTCACCTATATGGGATCGTTGTATGAAAAAAGCACTTGGATGTCCGTTTGACAGTGGACCGAGCATAATTAGAGCGCCATAATTCGCGCTTCGAATTAAAGCGAGCCCGCTGTCAGCTTTAATGGCACTTCGTTGCGGTGCACTGCAACGCGTTCGCGCTGCACAAGTTCTCGTTGCAGCTTCGCAAAAAGACAGATTTTTTCGATTCGCGAAATGTAATTTTATTGTTCTTGGTGAGCGGCCGTGGCCAATGTATTATAATCATATGCGAGTCTTACAAACTGGAATACTTTATAGAGAGGGGGGAGAGAGTGCGAGACGCATGGCTTAATCGAAATGAAAGAACGTATAGCTGGGAAAGGGCGTCAAAGAGAGGGAGAGAGAGAGAGAGAGAGAGAGAGAGAGAGAGAGAGAGAGAGAGAGAGAGAGCTTTATAGCCCCTCGGAGTAGATCGAAAATTCAAAAGAGCGCGGAACTAAAACTTCGAATTCCCGATCATTTTTGCGAGGCGGAGAGAGAGAGTGGGATGAAATCTTTTCATTCGCTGCTCTTATGCTCCACCCCCCCCCCTCTGTCCCGGATGGTCCTCCCTCCATCGGTCCCCGACACGAACTTACCGACGGAATAAAGTCGGCGCGGGCGCTATAAACGCGTTAGAGCCGCTCGAATTCGTATTATTTTAGGCGAGTCCACGTCGAACGAAATAAGCCCCCCTCCCCTTTCTCTCTCTATCTCTCCGGTATCCCTCTCTGCTCGGCAGCCTACCGCTGGCCCACTCCGCCCTCGCCCGCGCCACCACCGTCGCTGCTTCGGGCAGGGTGGTCGCCCTCGCTGAACAGCATAAAACTCGTTCGTTTTTCGCTCACGCGCCGGAGCGGCGCGTTTCCAGTGTAAGGGAAGAGCGGGAGAGCCGGCAGGCAGCAGGTACTTCCGCGCATTTCGCGCGACTTTAAAAGGGGTCCTAAAAACGATTCTGTGTACCAGGGAACTCCCCCGCCCCGCCTCCAAGACCCCCTTTGACGCTAATATTCGAGCGTCGATCAATATTTATATATATATATATATATATATATATATATATATATATATATATATATCTAAAGAAAAAGAGGGAGTAAGGGTGAAAGTGGAAATAGATCTTTAATCGCAATAATAACATAACTGATAATATAATCATTTACGGTTATTTTTTCGAGTCCATGACAAGCAGCCAAAGTAGCTTGAAAATTCAATCAATTTCAAATTCTTTCTAACGAAAATTCATTTTAATTTGAATATTTTTGGCTTTGCATATCATTCCATGGGGGATTCTATGGGGGATTCTATGGGGGCGATTGTAAACAAGAACAGTCCGTTGCCATAATTATTATGATCGTTTTATTTTAATGCGTTAAATAAAACTATAATCCCCAAAAAAAGATTTATTAACATTTGTGTTTTCGAATTTAACTCTAGATGTTGTTAATTCTGAGATTGTTAGTCCGAAATAGATTAGGATAAAGAAAAAAAACAGCTGATGGAATATTTAAAAAGGATTATAGACATATCGCCAGAAAAGGGAATAATCTAAAAAAATAATAAAGAGAGGCTTAAATGTAAAAGTGTGAAATTTTATTTTCTTCTTATAAAAATGAGAGTGTAAAGTAATCGTAAAAGGACCTTTCTGAAAATATATGTTCTCTCTGTCCCTCTCAACATTCAATTAAATAAACATTTTTCTTATTATTGCGCATTAAAAAAAAAAAATATATTTATTCCAATTCCCGGATCCTTATAGAAATTCCATAAACTGAGGTCGGTGAACTCGTGATTCCGCTGAAACAATGGCCATATAGATTTTAACGTAATAAAAGCAAAATCCAGAATGGAATTTTTCATTCGAACTCCATATTACGGCTTGATCGTCTCTCGCTTTGCTTTCAATGCTAATTTGTCGTTCTCAATTATTACTGCCATATATATATATATATATATATATATATATATATATATATATATATATATATATATATACGGAGAGCACGAACCCCCACGAAGCAGGCATTGTAAAAGACGAAGAAGAAGATGAAAAAAAAAGCCGCTTCTAGAACTATTCCGTCTCGGCCGGCCACGGGTTCATTTCGAACGATTGGCCATAGAGAACGGTAATCGCTGTCGCGCGCAAATATACCGCCGCGTTAAAATAGCGCGCAACTATTCGAATTTGTCGTTTTTCTCCCTATATATATATATATATATATATATATATATATATATATATATATATATATATATATATATAAAGACCGTGAGTTGGAGAAAGCGAGACTCTCGAGCGTTATACGCCCGTAGTCGAGGAAAAAATATCGCTTTAAGGCCGATAAAGCATTTTCAATTAGTTTTATCCACGCTTCTATCTCTCTCTCTCTCTCTCTCTCTCTCTCTCTCTCTCTCTCTCTGTGTCGTGTGTCGTGTGTGTGCGCGCGCGCGTGTGTGTCTAGAATACGCGCTTCTCGAGGATCATCTAGACACTCGTAAATCTCTTCTCTTTTCTATACCCGCGGTGGCGTATTTGCGCGAAAAAACAAAACCTGTCGAGGTGGAAACGAACAAGAGTGAGTCTTTTGCGTATATCCGTGTTTATATAAATAAATACACACGCATGCACACGCACGCACGCACCCACGCACACACACACACACGGATACAATAGCAGTGAGCTAGAGAAAGAAAAGGAGATACGCAAGCATACATAGATCAGGAGGAAAAACGACGTTAGCGTCGAATAAACTGATTTTTAATGAAGCTAGCCTCTTGAATGTATACGTGTGCGCGTCATGTGTGTGTATGTGTCTAGGACAGGAGGGGGGGATTTACGGAGGATGCGGAACACCCGTGGGTCGACTCACGGACTTCCATTCCGGGTTTAAGACCGCTTAAAGGGGAAATATTTCGTGTATATATATATATATATATATACGTTCACGAAAAAGACCCCGAATACATAAAGACGAACTATATATGTAAGAAGAGGGATTTGCGTGCATTGTAAAAAATGCTGATTTTTTTACGAGAGCTTATTTAAGCCAGATAATATATACACGGACGATATTCCATGTTATCCAGAACAGAACTCTGCCCAAAATTCCTACCGATTTAATGCAAAGATTTGATGGTAAAAATTTTCGTATCATTTTGTATTCACCGAGCCAGACCTGGGACTTTATTGAACATTTATTAAAAAGGGCGAATCAAAATAGAGCATTCGAAGTTTATCTTTTCAGTTCGGCAAGTTTCCGTCGAAGAAGAATGAAAATTGATTCGTTGGCCGTTCGCTCTAACAAGTGAGTAAGGGCAGGTTAGAATAACCCGACACGGGATGTCTCTCGGGAAGTTTAATAATTTCATCATTGTGGACAGCAATCCAATATTGCGAAGGAAGATATTGAAAATTAAATGAACAGAGACCGAATCGAAGAGGTGAAAAATTTTCTGTCTAAAACCATTTTGATTAGACGGATGCAGATAGAAATTTCGGGTATAGCTATATATATATACATAGATGTTGAGGAATCGCCCATATCTATAACGCGCGCGCGCGCGCGCGCGTGTGTGTGTGTGTGTGTGTGTGTGTGTGTGTGTGTGTGTGTGTGTGTATTGCGTTTCACAAACATTCCATTCCAACCATAAGCGTAACAAAACATCTCACTAGAATACTTTGAGCATCGATGTATCAAAACTCGCGGTGATTGATTATTATAGTTGAAGAGTGCTGAATGAACATGCGCTGTTCAAATTCAAATATTGAACTAATATGATCAGTGACGCTTCGCGTCTAGCAATGATTAATCCGTTAAAATAGAAATAAATAAAAATTTTTACCGAGAAAGAATGTTGTGAACGGCAGAAAGCGGGGAGATATTTTCAAAAAATTTAATTTTAACAAAAATAATAATAATAATAATAATAAAAATTAAAAAAAAAGAAAGGCGATAAAGATAGCCGCAGGCTGCGCCGGGGTTTCGCACGTATATAAGCCCCGCTCGAGGGCGCGCGCGCGCGCGCGCACTACCGCTTCTGCAGCAGCGGTCTTAAAGGAAAAATCGAGGAATACATAAGCCGACGGTAGTCCGGACTTTTCTCGAAAATCTCGAAAAATTCCACGTTCGACGGCGGCGGCGGGAGGAGGAGGAGGGGCACGGGAAGCCCAAGGTGGACGGCGCGATCCCCGATATATTGACGTATCGGTCATATACGACTGGCGCGTCGTCCCTCCTGTCTCCGTCGTCGTCGCGTCGACCCGAAAAGCTCGGTCGATCTTTTTGAAACGACGAACTTATATATATATATATATATATATATATATATATATATATATATATCATCAGCGCTACTACGACGGGCGACGGTTTTATCGCGGTTCAAGCTGTTTCTGCAGACTCGGAAGAGGAATAGAGAGAGAGAGAGAGAGAGAGAGAGAGAGAGGAGAAATGCGAGCCAAAGGGGGAAAGATGAAAAATGCCGCGCGTTTGGGATACCATGCGAACAGACGAGTTGCCTTCGATTGCGCCCTTTCTTTTTTTTCTTCCTTTTCTCGTGACGGCCGGTGAGCATTGGCAATATATATATATATATATATATATATATATATATATATATATATATATATACACGTATATATACACACACTCATATATATAATATAGATTGGATTGGTAGGATTGCCACGGTTGGCCTTTTTTTTACATTATAAAGATGATAATTAAGTTTAGAAACCAGGAACGATGATGCTTGATTTAGAAATGGTTTGTCCTGTTAGAAAATTTAGTTTCGATTATAGAAAAGGCCGAAAATTAGCAATGAACTATTTTGGGCTGCATCGTGGTTCGATTCACAATAGAGGCTTATTGGAGCATGGATCCAAATTCTACGTCGAACAATGGCTTTTCGAATATATGTTGAATGATGATTACAATACTGAATTTCGGCGTGTTGCGTATTATAATATTTGTCTTTGATGCGCTTATTTTATATGTATTTGCCAATTATTCATTGCTGACTTACTCTCGACAATGGAAAAAGAGGGCGCTTAAATCCAGTGAATACCCACCTACAACAGAAAATACAAAAATGTTCTTAAAATCATTGTTATTATAGCAGAACATATATAATTATTAATGTCTTGCAATAGTATTAGTTGCCTTTTCGTACATAATATATATAAAAATATGAATTGATATAATTTAACATTATCATTAGAGTCCAATGGTTTGGGTATAATTGTAGCTTTCAAATTTAAAAATATTTCTGATTTTATATTTTAATAATTAGCTATAAACTCTTACGATTTCAACAAAGTTTGAATTGTATTATAACTTGATTTATTTTATAACCTATAGTAAGAAGAAAAAAACGAGGCAAACTCTCAGTTATTAACATAATTATTTGATGAAAGCACTTTAACAGAATGTATTATTCAAGTTTCATTAAATATAAAAAAAAGACTTTAATTTGTTATTGAATTTAAACTCAGATGAAGTTTTATTAAATCTATGATTCAAGGGCCAACAAGAGATTTATGAAATCGAATAGTATATAGCAAATGGTAATTGCAAAATATCAACAGTCTTAAAAGGAGATCACCCTCGTTTTTCTACTTGAACGCGGCGAAAGTTTTTGTTTTATAATCGACGGGCTTCTTGGATAACTGGCAGGTTTATGTCATCGTTAAAAACAGGTTTTCGATTTGAATGAATGGCTCGTAATAGCATTTCAGGTGGAGGACAAATTTACACAAATTGACGATATACAGCCTGTGGCTGATTCATTTCTCCCGCCACATGAATTTATTTTAACAGTTTATCTAGAAAAAAGCTTGCGGAATTTGGCTCGGAACAAATTCTGACTCTTTAAGAGATAAAGGTGTTAATAATGACCTGCTTTTAATGATGTTTAATTTATTCTAAATCAAATATTGCCCTGACTAATAATCGACGGTAAAAAAATTCTCTGATGTCAAGTAAATATTTACTTCATAACAGACGTTTTTTTCAGAATGATAAAAGAAAGCTTACTGAAATAAAAGATCCATATATATATAGTTTTCGATACGATACTTTCATTACAATCATTTTGTTCAATTAAGAATAATACCAGACGTATGTTGAACGATTCGTGTAAAAAAAGCTGCAAAAAGTATAAGTTCCAATCATATTATTGAAATGATAACGCCTCAATTCCTATCGAAATTCATATACCGAGCATCCGAGTCCGATGAATTATATAGAGAGAACCTAAACTCGCTACTAAAGCGAAGCAAGGAAACGTTTAAAATTGCATTAAATGTTATCGCTACCCGGGAATCCCATGTATATATATATATAGCGAGCGCGAGCACGCACATCCGACGTACTATAGCCTCGTTATTCTCGCGTGGATCTCCGGAACTCGGGCCATCCGAGAGTCCGCAATCTGTTGCGTATTATACAAAGCGTCGGTTATAATATGTGAAAGCACAACGCCCGTTTATCCAATGCCGCGCCAATCCATTCACAGTGATGTGAAAATAGAAAAAAACGACACGCGGGGACGCGGTTATTAACGGCCTCTCTCTCTCTCTCTCTCTCTCTCTCTCTCTCTCTCTCTCTCTCTCTCTCTCTCTCTCTCTCTCTCTCTCTCTACCGTTAGTACACCATTAACAGGATACTAATTTTATATGCGCGGCATTCTATAGTCCGTCGATAAATCTAATCGAAGATTCACTCTATAACGCGCTGCGCTGCACGTCCGTTGTCTCATACGTCGATAATGGATCTAATCATTATTGGCAGTTTTGATAATGTCTGGGAGAGTTCGTTTTTTCCCAACGATTCCCGGGCTAGCTTGTAGGAGGATATTAAATTCTATGATGGGAGCTTTCCCTCTAGGATTTTTTATGAATCCCTATTGAGAAAGTCACGCTAAGTGGTAAAGGATAATAACATTTTCTGAAATCTTAAATAATAGTATTGTTTACTATCCTCAGGTAAATTTATCTCATTATAGCGTTCATTAAATTTTATTTCCAATTATAACTGTGTTGCATAAAATCTTCTATAAGTGCTTTAATAAAACAATTTGTTATGAAGAAGAGTGTGTAAGTTTGAAATTGTTATGTGTTTTTTGCTTTTGGATTGATTGGAGTAGGATTACGAGCTAAAAATTCTGGAACTTATTAATTTGGCTTCCGACCCATGTGATTGGTATCGATGAAGTTTTTTAGGTTCAAGTTGATTATTTTTTGGAATTTATGGTATATAAATCTATTAGATAGGAGATTTGTGGACTATGAAATCCATAGACCATGGGTTGATAGGTAAGTGATTCTCAGATTCGAGGTTTATGGGCTTTTGATTTATTAACTCGGGATTCTTCTTCTGGGGCTTAACAATGTTTCAGGATTCAAAGTGTATAGACTAAAGTGTTTTAGGTTTTGGATATGTGGTTAAGGATCTTGTTGGCTAAGAGGCTTAGTGTTCAGGTGATAGGGGTTGATTAATTTACAGTTTATGTTCTAGGGATTATTGATTTTGCGTCAATCTGTCTTGAGATTGTAAGTTTGCGAATAACGGCTTCGACTACTGGAGCTTATGGGCTAAAGGTTTATTAGTTATAAGTTTATTGGTATATGGTTTATTGGTATTGGTTGATCATTTATGGACTCGGAACTCTTCTTCTTAGTGAGGGTGTTGCATTAAGTTTATGTGACTGCATATACAGTGCAATACACATTTAGCGATAAATGTTCTGCTTAACTTCTATATCTTCAGTTGAGTTGTGATAATATAATACGAAATATAACGGCACTTTAAAGATTTATAAATTTGCTTAATTTTCGTTTACACAATTACTGCGTAAAAATTTTCTATTTAAAGTCTTCTAGCTGAGTTTAAAAAAACTATACTCTATATAGTACCGTAGATCAGGACTCATCTGTGAGGCCTTAAGCAAGTTCTCAAAAAAAGCGAGTACCTATATCTTATCTTTTCCGATTGGCCACTATGTAGAAAATACACAAGATCTGATTAAGTTACGTTGCGACCAGCCGATAAAGTTCGGCTAACGTCTTGAGCTGTGTCCGCACTCTCTATTTTTTCAACGCTTCTGTATATAATGATGTGTATACAGTATCATAATTGCTCGTTCACAAAAATATTGTTAAAACATTTCTGTATAAAACTTGAATGTCTAAATATACCTCTACACAACAATATGAAGTATTCAGTAAGGTTTGTGGTATACTCGGTAAACCATCGATTCATTTGCCACGTGCGGGTAACAAACTTTTGCCAATGATAATCCAACAAATCCAGTAATACAATGCCTTTTTAAAACAGAGTTAACAAACGATGCTTGCCCGGGACAAATTCTAAAATTGTCGACTTCCCACTGTTTAACCTGGCACTTCAACTGATATTTCTCTCGAACTCAATAATTAAACGTTACAGGGAGGCCGGAGGTGAAAATAGAGAAAAGAACTAAGCGCACAATGAAAAAGCGTCAAAGAGTATCTTCACTGCAATCGGAAAGAACTGTAGGGGAGCGGAGCTGGAGAACAAAATTAGAAAGAGACAGAGAGAAAAAGAGAGGGGGGGGGTAGAGAGGAAAACTGAAAGAGACAGAATAAAGTTCCTTAACGATCGGAGCGGTAATTAAAAAGGCGGCGTTGTCGAGGACTCGATTGCGCGCAGGCGCGCTCGTGCATCGGTCTCCAGAAAGAAGTTATACCGGTGTCGCGATAACGAGCCACGCGCTACTCGCTCGAATCCCAGGTTCAACGGAGCCACTGTGGGGGGAGAGGCGAAAACCAGAGAGGCGCGACAATCGAAAACGAGAAAGAAAGGACGGGGAAGGGGGGGGGTGAAGATCCCTCTTCCTCCCCAGAGAGCTTCGCTCTTTTGCCGAGAGAACAAGAACGCTTCGGTGGGTTCGGGTGATCTTTCGTGATTAATTCTAAGAGAGAAAAATGAGGTGTTTAGCGTGGAGGAAAAGGATGTTTTTAGCGATAGTTTAGGACGATCCGGAAAGGGTAATTTTTTCCTACAGAAATGTACGATTTGAAGAGGCTTGCGTCGGCGTCGGGTGAATCGACTTTTTGTCTTGCGCTTGAAACCGCATTCAATCAAGTTTCGACCAACTCAAAATAAAAAATATAAAATTATACCTCGTATAAAATTTGAAGCTTCAGTTTCCTTTAATTCTTATGTTAACAGACATCATTAGATCAGATCTCATTCAAGATCGATTATCGTCGTTCTGCGACATTTTCAACTGAAAATTAACGTAGCTCACTAGAAACCAGTAAATATTCACACGAAGAATCGGACTTCATTAAATCCTCCAAAATAATCTTATCTTAGAATGAAAATACATTTACGAGAATAATACGTTAAACTGTACGAAAAGACGATTTTTGGAAATCTAATAAATAATACTGTTTTACTTTAGTTATTTGACTAACTTTTTGAATATTTTTAGTTTTTTTATATTAATAGTTCAAAAAAATAATATATAAATAATTCGTATAGTAAAGTTAAGAGAAATGGGTAGTAATTTTTTCTTGTCCTGAAAGTTTCTCGTTTTCATTTTAAGTGATTGGAAGAAGATATATGTAAGTTAAACGAAAGACAATGAAATAAGTATCAAAATTATAAGAAATCTACGCACAAACTTTTAATTTTTACGTCTCAAATTATAGCTCATCATAGCAGTAAATCAAATGATATTCCTATAGAAAAATGTAAGACGTAAAGTTATCGTTGTTTAATATTTACGGTTCTTTTTCAAAAAGTTCTTTTTCCACTGCCCGTCACTAGCCAATTGTTGTAATCGAACATCCAACGATATCAGAACGTTACAAGACATCTCAACTTTTTCTTACACTCTTTCTCATCGTGTGTCGTCATTGCGGATCGTAAATATACATAAAATAAACAGATCATGAAAAGTTGTCCCTGCCTTCTGCCGGAGAAATGCGGATAATGAAGTCACAGGTAATTTTCCACACGTACGCGCGCGATCTGCTCAAGCTATTCGCGCCACGTAAACGCGCGCGCGTGCGCGTACACACACACACAAACACGGCGCTCGCACTCGAGAAATTCATTGATAGAAAGCCCAATGGTGCATTAATCAGCATTTGTTCCATTGTGATTATAAATAGACTCTCGGTAAACATAGATCGACTGTCTGGGATCGTTAATTACGTGCAATTACGAAAGATAAACGAACCATTTATCTTTATTATATATATATAAGAGTGAAACTGCGAAATATATTTTTAAATCGTTCGCTTTGATAATACATAACACTCTACTCTGTTCGACGAGTATACTTCCTCTCTTTAGAAATTTTTTTTTTACTAAAGATACCCCGGTGCGCATTATAAAAATAAGTTCTCTTAAAAAGCGTAGGATGTGCAAAGGTTACTATATATATATACGCCTACGCAAATAAGTTAATGCTGCGAAAAGCCCGTATAATACACGATAAATGTTAGAGCGCGCATAAAGCTAACCTGGTAAATTTCTCCTTCCACGAGTGTACTATATATATATATATATATATATATAGATATATATATATACTATATATATATATATATGTATGTATGTAACAGTAACAAAAATTTTCATTGAAACGCAGGCGAGAAGAGTAAGAAGTTCCACAATTTAAAATTATAAATATCTTCATTCTGAAAATGTAAATTTTTTTTCACTCGATGCGATTTAATCGAGCAACTTTTGTAATAGACCATCCTTCCTTTTAATATACGGAGAATATTTTTCAAAAATACAAATTATCGAGCAAATCCAGTAATCCCGTGATATATAAACAATATACCAATCTGTGATTAGTAGCGTGGAACTAGGATATCCCCAATTTCAGGATCGACTCGCCAAGAGCACCGGTCTGTCTCCAAATTACTCGAATTCGATAACCCGTTTATAACGCAGACCCCAGCCCTCGCCACCACCGCCGCCACCCCCTCCCCCCTCGCCAGACTCCAGGAAGAGCGAGCTCTCGACGGTGGACCATTCGCGACGCACCCCGTGTCACACCGGGTTATTTGTAAAATTATCTCGGCGCCAACTTCCCCGCGCAAGACCATCGACCAGTATCACACCTCCCTCTCGCTTGCCGTCTCACTCCCACCGACAGGAATTACAGGAATTACACACACTCGCACACGGGGATGCGCGACGAGCTTCGCGAACAATTAACTTGATTACCAGCGGGGGGGGGGGTAATGTTCCGGGACAAACCCCTCATCCCTTTACTTTTATCTCTTCGAGAGAGAGAATTGCCAAATGGGACGGCTTGCCACGCTTACACACACGCACATACACACACACACAACGACGAGCCAAATCGAATATCCATTTTGTTACCGATGAAGTAACGAAGTCTGTGCTGCTGGGGGGGGGGTGGAGGCTGGACGGCTAAAAAGGAGCTCGGGGCTTCGGGAAAAGCTCGCCAGCCCCCCCCCCCTCCATCACCGCCATAGACGCACAGTCACGCACGTACACACAATCGGGGAATACGACGAACGTATCGCACGAGTCTTTGTTGTGTATATAATATTTATGGAAGTGATCCGGGTGCAGGTCGACTGAACGATCGTCATCCTCACAAGTCGTTCGCACTTTTTGCCGAGACGACTGGCCTTTTTCTCCCCGAACCTCGTGCGGATGTATCAGTGGAATACTTGTGTACATACGCTGTGATTTTTCAGGTATACACTTATGGTTCGACATAAGTATTGCAGGGGAATCTATTCAGCCGCACATGTTCGGTAAATTGGCCCGTGTGGTTTTAGAATATATATATATAGACGATCACTCCTTATTTATCGGTACCATTGCCTTCGAATTACAATTTAGAGAATGGAATGCAGCATCGTCCGCGGTATCTCTATTAAGCATTATTTAACTTGAGGAACGGAGAGCTAAATACCATTTTATTCCAAAATTATCGTTGTTTAAGACCGTTCATCGTTACATTTTCGAAACTACGTTCTATATACGTATACGAGTCAGTGAAACGTCATTAGTGCGAACTTATAGAATTATATGATGAATTAACTGAGGGAGAGTTGTGTGTTTGGGCTCTTGATTTTCCTGTAACTCACAGTATATTTTCTAATATATCTAACATTCGATTTAAGGTTATTTTTTTTTCAATTTCTTCCTGGCTCAAAGATATTTAGAAATAACTTGAAATTTTGAGCGAACATATGCAATAATAAAAAATTGAAATTTCCTCAAACATATCTTCGCCACTCGATGGATTCAGAGCCTACAAGATCCATTAAATTTCATTTATTAAAATGCACGAAAAAAAATATATGAGAAAACATAATATTAATTATATTACATGTATTGTGTGTAATTTTTTAAATCTAATATTTACTAAGAATTAAAGATTCTAACGATTCAGGCTAACATTACCAACCAAATGAAGAGAATTATGTCATCTTTATTAGATTTTAACTAAAATATCGTTGAAACAATTAAAATACTAGAGTTAATATTTGTATAGAGCATCTCATTTAATTTATATTATTATCATTCTCAATCTTAAAGATTAAGTTTTTTAATTCTTATTGAATTGCGATTTCTATAACTTAAAACGAGAATAATGCATATAGAGTACAATTCATATTATGTATTATATTTATTTATACGTTTTAATAAAAAAAAATAGAATTGTTCAGTGACAATGTGCCCTACATAAGGTTTAGAATGTCTAAGAGGGCGTTAAATTATTTAATAGAGTATTCCTTTTGTAAATTAAGTATTCGTTCACAATATTAATTCTTAATTTGTTTTGATCAGGTAAGTAATCGCAAGAATACATAAAGAGGTATATTAGAAAGGATTCTGTGAATTACAGCCAAATCCAGTCTCCAAACACATGATTCCCTTCTTGTAAAAAAAGGGGAAAGAATTCAATATGAACTCTACTTCCATCTGTGCTCTACTCCTCTTTGTGAAATAAAAAATAACAAACGCCAACCCAAACGCCCGAGAGACCCCAATATAGCCAGAGAGATGGGAGTAGAGACGGAAAGCAAGAGGAGGATAGAGAGAGAGAGAGATGAGCGAGAAGAGAGAGATAGAGGGAGAGAGAGAGAGATAGAGTAGAGGACAAGAAAGAGAAGAGATGTATCTATAAGAGAGATATGCGAAGAGACGCCTAAATTCTTTTTGCAAAATGCATCGCACAGTGCCGTTCGCTTTCACAGGAACCCCCACCCCCCTCGATCATTCGATATATTATCAAAAAACACATTACAACCTCTCCCCCTAAATGTGTATATTGGCCATCTGCCAAAACAAATCAACGATCGACATATGGCGCCTCCCACAATTAACTCGATTGACTCGTACCGAGAAAAATCAATCTATACATGCTCGACGATCGCTCATCCACGCGCGGCTATTTGTTTTTCATTAGCAGTCAGATTATATATAATATATATATACTATATATATTGGGAGTTCTGTACGCTCGCTGGTATATAATCGATTTTAGAGCGTAATCCTTATAAGTTTCCTTCAATAGATATATATACTCCGGGCGTGTAAACGCGGGCTTCGCCCCTGCTCCCACGACTTCTATATATATAAACTATGATGGGAGTAGTGCACCATCCTCATACGAGAGCGTGAGTGTTTATATGTGCACGGGTGGCGGTGCGCGAAAGAGAAGAGAGAGGGGGCTAGAGAGAGAGAGAGAGAGAGAGAGAGAGAGAAAGATAGAAAGATAGAGAGCCATTGCAAATTTCTCTCGGGGATTGATTACTGTTTCTGCGTCTGGCTGAATTTAGATACGAGGGGGAAGTGTTTGTAATTGAAATGGTTGCACCCCCCGTCCCCGACCGCCTTCCCGTTTGCACTCGCTTGTATAAGATATATTATGCTTCAGCGAGTGTTTTATCATGTAAATCGATCGATTTGACTATTGTTTTAGGCTTTGTTTTCATTAAAAAAAAAAAAAAAAAAAAAAAAAATTGCGCAGAACTGGACAAACGGTTTATTAAATGAAAATATATCACCGGTTTAATTATCAAGACAAGAAAGATTGCAGGAATGGCGTTCGAATATGTATAGGTATATAGACTTGAAAGCCAAGCAAGTCTTAATAACAATTCACGAGTATATTTACATATTACATTTCAATTAAGAGTAAGAGCAATTATAGTTTTTCGTTCATTTTTCTATTTTTTAGGCTACTACGATAATATTACTATTATATTATTTATTTTACAATTAGAATACTATATACATTGCACTCTCTTGGATTAGGATATATTATGCATACGCGAAATTATGAATTCTAATTTTAGTTTCATTATAGATTTAGGGTCTTGTGTGTATTAAATGAATTAATGAAATTCTGTTAATTATTATCAACGCATCAAAAGTACCGACATGTAAATATATTAAGCTTGAAGCATATCAGATTAATATAATAAAGGATAACTGTTCACGTACATTCTGGTAATTATCCGGGAATGTTTAATGCCTTTTGGTAAGTTTGTAAAACCTTTTTCAGACTTAATATGGCTAAAAAATGCTTAAGTAAAAATTGCCAAGTAATACACTACATTACTCCAGAACTCCCAGATGAAAAAGAGTGCTTTAATGTTCAGCTAATGGACTTAAAATAGAATGAAAAAAATTCATAATTTCAAATTCGTTCTAAACTAAAAGCGATCGATATTTTTAATGGCCCTAGCGGCCACGTATTGGCAGGGTGAATAAAACAAACTGATCACACATCTTTTTATCTAATATTAATGATCAGAAATACCTAATAAATGTTATTTTACTGGGCATTGTTAATTCCCATCAACATAAAATTTAAGCAATACACATTTCACTTGGTGTAAAAAAAACGTTCCCCGTTTCGACAAATACGACAATAAGAATACTTATAACATGAAAGCTGATTTTTAGCGGAGACAAAACGAAACTTCTATACAAATTTAAATCACATTAATATCATCAAGTAAAGCTATAGCAAATGTATAATCAAAACAAATATTTGGCTATAGTGTTTATACGAGAAATCTAGTTGTTGTTAATGCACGATATTAAAGCAATGGTCATAAAATGTACAAGTCTATGTTTTTTCTTTTTTTCCGCTCAACTCGGAGGCCTACAATCGCGTGAATTCGGAAATTTACAATACTGTCTGTCTTGGCAAAAAAAAGTTAATCCTTCGAACATCATGTGTTACACCCTCCCACAACCATTATCTATAGTATTGCCTAAGTCCCGCGCCTATATCGCTATCTCCCTGTGTCTAAAGATTATATATAACCTAAAGCCGCGTGAGGGGCACCGAAATAGCCCCCCCCCCCCACCAGCCGCACGCTCTCACCGCTCGCGCACAGCGATATTTTCTCCTGTAGACGTCGACGCTAAGAGAACTCGTACGCTGCAGTAGTGCGGGCGTCTCTCTCTCTCTCTCTCTCTCTCTCCCACCCGTAATTCTCCTCCTAACCTCTTGGGCGTGTCGGTGGCATGCCCCTGCCGCCGACGGAGCACGATTAGTAAATCCCAAAGACGGCGCATTCCTGAGATCTCGCGCATTTGTATATATAAGAAGAAGGTTTCGGGGAGGAGGGAGTGGGGCTTTTCTTTCACCGCGTTTTCATCTCGCAAAATTACGTAACCGAGAGTTCTATGTATGTATAGGGTGGCCCAATTATGATTGTTTACATCAGCGGAATTTTAAGAAGAGCAGGGAAGACGTATATATAAAGGTGGGCACGCATTCTGGAAAGTTACGGATAGTTTTTGCGCGGTTTGCCAATACTCGTCAGCCAATGAACAAACGCCAATTTGGCTCTCGATGGAGCGGCATGGAAGTAGCGACGAAGGCGGGCCGAGATTTTGAGCGCAATCTGAAAAATAATGAGAGAGAATCCAGACGCGCAGTCGCGACAACCGACGAGCAGTTGATTATAAATATCGATGTCATTATTTCAGATTAATATTTGTAACTCGTTAATCACGCACGTACATCGCCAATTTCGTATACGATTTTTCCTGCCTATTACCGATGCAATCGTTTGAGGGACACCCTGTATAATTCGAGCACGGAGGCGCACTGCGGCTTCTATTGGAGATTCGAAGGAACGAGTGTGTACATGTAGGTGTGCACGAGTGCACATGTACGAGTGGAACGCGTATCGCCGAGATGCTTTCCTCATCGAGAATGGTCTTAAAAGAATTCTGATGGTTTCGTCTCTCTCCTTCCCTCCCTATCTCTCCTCTCATTCCTCGCAATATCTCCTAATCCTGGAAAATTGATTTTCGTAACAAACGCGCCATGGCTATTCCGATGATGTGCCCTATGATGTATTCGTCGTTGGACGAGCTGGGATTCTGCGGTTAGTAGTGTAAGTGGCAACATGCGCTAGCACTTTCGGGCATCTGATACGGGTGACGAGTCGTCACGGCTTAAAAGTTATTCAAAAAGTAGATAAAGCGAGTCCTGTAAATTTTTAGGGTCTACCGTTTTTTTTTTTTTTGTCAATCCAAAAATCTGGCATATGCTTATTTGCTTACGCGGAAAATTTTTTTAATAAAGACCAATACAGCGTGTACGATATAGTTCTATACAAATGGGCAATACCGCAGTATAAATTCACACAGGGAAAATACACAAACACTGAAAGCGAAAAGCAAAACTGATAACCATTCAGAAACGATAGAACTGTCGGCATAGGTTCATTATGAATTATTACTTGATTGAATTGTTAATTTTTCGAAACCGATGAGCAAATGAAGGTTTTTCATTAAGAAAAAGAAATGCCCTGACTATACAGTATAAATCCAATTTAATTGGAGAAAGTACTGGATTGTAATTATCGAACTACCAAGTAGGAGAGTGTTAGATGCTAAAACTTTACCCGAGTTCACTGTGGAGATAATCAGATTTATCTCTCACAATCTGGACCAAATCCCTCATCTATAGCGGATGCCCTCTTCTTGCACGAGTCATTTTACTTTTTTAGGATTCAATTGCGAACTCATTTTTACACTTGATAACTAATATAACTAATTTGTACACAAAATAACCAATAGTAATTCACATTCTGTTGTAGATTAATTATGTAACAGTTGGATTATTTTGGTTCTTAAGCTCTTGAACCGCCGAGAAGCAACTGTATTATGAATAATAAAATATATTTCTGTTATTTGTTCTTTTTTATTATTCTTACAAATTTAGAACACTGTCAAAATCGTGTAACTTTTCTTTAATTCCATTGTATATCAACTAGATTATTAACGCACTGCGTACGTCTTCAAGAGCCTGCAATAATATTTATGCCACTAATATATTTACAATACTTGTGACTTATAGTGGTGATATCTATATGGACAAACCTATAAATAAGACTCGCTCTACGAGTTAACGATAGGCCCGATGCACTTAAGTTAAAACTCGAAACGGACAAGTAGGTCGAGAAATCGCAAGTTATTTAAATACGCGCGGCGATAATTTAGAATTCCATGTGTTACAAGGCTGCTATATTGAATAAATGCGGAGGAACGGCTCGCGAATGTACTTTCTAACTAATACCATAATTTTTTGCTTCCAAACAGCTACGGCTGTCCTGTAAAAATGCGTTCTTGGGGCTTCGTAATGTTCGAGCGCTTCTGCGAAGAATCCAATATGCTGGTCGCGCGTGTAGATTTCCACAAGCGTCGAGAGTATTTTTCACGCAATTCGGATTCCCGCGTATATACTTCGAACGCATCGGGACAATGACTTCGTATTATACGAGGGCGCGATATTTGATTTCCCTCGAACAACACGATTTAAGGGTCGAAACATGGCCAATTCAGTACGGGTATGAGAGAATGTGCCATGTTGCATTTCCGAGAGCAAGTGCTCTCGTTAAACATATCAAATTAAAAACAGGTCGTTGTTGTTAACCACCTCCTCCCTCTCTGGTTGATCTCTCTCTCTCTCTCTCTCTCTCTCTCTCTCTTTCTCTATCTCTGATGCTCATTCTCTCTCTCGTTCTTTCACTCGTGGTACAAATTACGTTACATAAATCAAAGTTATTACGAAACGACGTCAACGCGCAATTACACTCCGCATTTTACAAATCGGTGTAATAAAAAGATCATCGTAAAAAAAGTGAGGTATATAGATGAAAAGGTTTTCTCTCCCTCTTCTTCTCTTACACGCACACACACGCGCGCGCACACACACAAAGAGATAAAAATCATGAAAGAACATGAAAAAATTTCCAGACATTTTCTCTCCGTTGCCGCGCCGGTATTATATAGAAAAATTGAATTGAAGGAGGATGAAGAAGAAAAAAAAGTATTAGGAACTTAAAAAGCTCGTGTTAAGCGACCTCCTCCCCCTCCACTTTTCGATCGTGAGTATGTAGGAGGGGAGGAGAGCGAGAGAGAGAGAGAGAGAGAGAGAGAGAGAGAGAGAGAGAGAGAGAGAGAGAGACAGACTAATTCCCCTTTGAACGCCGAGCACCGAGGTAGAATAAGATTAAAAAGAAACATTACGGCTGCCCAAAAATGCGAGGAA
This sequence comes from Sycobia sp. Sy_11, assembly GCA_018907035.1. Taxonomy (NCBI): domain Eukaryota; kingdom Metazoa; phylum Arthropoda; class Insecta; order Hymenoptera; family Epichrysomallidae; genus Sycobia; species Sycobia sp. Sy_11. The sequence goes on along the minus strand of JACCIC010000012.1, from coordinate 5,409,651 downwards.
CGAGAGAAAATTGTAGTACTGGATGACAGGCGGAAGTAACGGAGTTATATACCCATCTCGAAGGATTATATCCATCGTATATATCATCCAAATGACTAGAGAGATGGAACCACGAAGAGTGTTCAGTGAAAGAAGTGTCTCTCCCCATCTTCGTGCCTCATTCTCCCGATCCTTTTCTCTCTTGTGCACGTAGATTTCTTAACGTCCGTCCGCGATGCTTTATTCCCGATGGGTGGTCGGCATCGTATTTATGTGGTGTAGAGATAGGCGATCGGTACAAAAGCAATGATTTCTACTATATACACCTTACTAAATCTAATCCCCCCCTCTTTCGACGCATCTCTGCGTAAGTAACAAATCTCGATGAAATTTTTAAGCTTTAAATTATTTTTCACATTACGCAGAAATTTTGAAAAAAGCCGATATCCCAGAATCGCCTTAAATTATTTCCTCGTTTGAGCGATGAATTATTTGCAAAATTCGCCCCATAATTTCACTATATACTTAAGCAAACTTTAATCCCTGATTTACATTGCACCCCCAATTATGCATAAGCAGAAGTTTCTTTTTTAAACGCGATTAAGTCGCGAACTTTTTGAATCTGATTATTTAATCCTTTGAATAAATTATTCACGATAATATTTGCCACGCTCGACCAGGCACGACAAATCTCGTGAAATCTCTTATAAACTTGAAAGTTTATCCCTCATACACTATAATATACAAAACTTCTCAGATTATATAGCGTATTCGCCTAATTTTTTTTTTTTCATTCTTCGCTCTCCACGCAAAGTCACATCTTCAGCAACAAAATAGCGGGGAATATAGGCGGTGAAAGAAAAGAGGCTCGGAAAAATCTCGCCTGACGTGACTCATTCAACTGCAGTAGCGGATGGAATAATAATAATCCCGTCCGGGGGACAAAAAAACGAGAGAAAAAACAGCTATAGACCAAGATGAACTTTACGCTCTATATAGGATAAAGTTCAACGAAGAAAGAGAGAGAGAGAGAGAGAGAGATAGTGTGAGAGATGGAACTCGAGAGATCCGTTCTGCGTTATCTGCGCTCCGAGACTTGCTCAATATAAGGCTCGCTCCTCCGCGATCGGTGCTTGCGCGCGGATTCGGTGCATTGTCTGATGGGCGAGCGCACCCCGCGGACCGCGGGTGTCCAGTCTATTAATAGGATATAAATATAGGAGAGCATGCCGATTCCGCCGTCTGCGCTACATTCCTGAAGCGCATTTATTATTAGCATTCGGATGTAGTCGGGCGAACGCGCGCGTGCGTTTTCATCCGCGACGATAGAGAGAAAGACAGAGAGAAGAGAGAGAGAGAGAGAGAAGAGAGAGAGACAGAGCGAGAGAGGGAGAGATGATATTTTTCTTTTTTTCTTTTTGAGATTACTCGCTGTTGCGTAGATATGGTTGTGTTTAAATCGGATATAATTTTGGGATGCTGAGGTTTCCTGATAAAAGACGGCACGGTATCTTTAAATTATCGTACAAGATATTACAAAAGCGTTTTGCTTGAAAAATTTGGGATTTTCGGGGAAATCACTAAGAAATATATATAGGACTTTCGAATGTAACTTTAGTTTCATATTAGCACATTTTGATCATATCGTGACGAGAGATAAAACACTTCTTCAAATCATTCTCTCATAAATGCTCCAATTTCTGTAGAAATCTTTGATTAAGCTCATAAAATAAGGAAGAAACCCTCACATCTTATTACCAAAAGCCACTTAATCATCCATATTCTAATTTTCATGAGCGTTTTCATTTCCTTGGATTTTACAAAGGCTTCGTATACCGAAATCCTATTTGTAATCTGGTAACACATTCTCGTTTTAAAATTTTAACTCAATAAATGATATTTTAAAATGGTATCACAGTCCAAGAAATATAGTGTTACAGTACTTTAGTACCACGATCAGAACTATTTCTTTGTAAAAGCGGCAAATCAGACTTTGGAATTTCTTAGTTTGACCAGCTTGTGCTCTTTCAGTAGAATGTACAACTGGAGTGAGACAGCGCAATCGTTGGAAGCTTTCGGATATCTATTCAGAAAGTAACATCGCCTGTGCATTATTAAAATTTATCAATTATCACGTTTGACCTTGTTACCGTTATCCAGCTCTATATATAAACTTCATTACTCTTCACTTTCTCCAAGTTCTTACGCCCATCGGTCTCCCTCGAGAGAAACGAGAAATTTATCTGCGTCTATTATCACCACCCAAGCTCCGTTTCGCGCGCGTCTTCGCGCACTCAACGTCAAAGCACGTCAACGAATTTATCTCTCCCCTTTCTCGACTTTGCCAACCTTCAGTCCCTGCTCCTGCCCTCCTCCCTGCCCCTCCTCAACCATGTATCAACGTAAAACGAGAGCAACGCCCGCGCGTCTTCAGAAATACAAAATGTGCCGATCTCCGCTTTACGACAACGATCCCCTCTCGGCGCGTCACTTTTGATGCTGAAACCGCGAAAAGAAAACGAGAGCGAGAGAGAAAGAGAGAGGGAGAGAGAGAGAGAGAGAGAGAGGGCGCGCATCTATCCAGATAAGCGCATTCGTCTATTTATCCTCGATGGCACCAGGTTAGACCGATGTAAGGGGTAGGCTATATATAGCACATGGTGGCGGTGTGTGTATCTTATCTCGAAGAAGAGCTATATATATATATATGAAAGAGACAGAGAGAGTGAGAGAGGGAGACAGGAGCGAGGGCGTCAAGGTAATGCGTGCACGTTCGCGCAGTCGATAACGCATAAACATAGGCGTTGGCGTGTCTGGTACACACCTCAGAGATATGGTTAACTTATCTCGACGCGTCCTTCTGTTAGTTTTTCTATAAGCCCTCTCTTTTAGTCTTCGCCTATTCCCTTTGGCTTTTTACATTATCATCCAGATTACTGTAAATGGCTAATTGAAATAATATTTTCGAATTCCATAATACCATTTGTAACATAATATATACATATATATATATATATTTTTTCTTCGACAAACTCTGATATTAACTTTAATTTAAAGAAAGTTTGAAATTATTACTACCTTATTAATTTTTTGGAATAACGAGTTTATATTAATATTTTATTACATGCTCTTCTATTGATTATTTTCAATGCATTGGATTTGTGAGTTCCGCCTATTCGATTGTCCATTTATCATCCTCACTATTTTCTTGATCGTACGACCACAGATAAATTTTTTTATAAACCCTTTCATTGAAATTACATCTTTCTGGAAGATTTATTGTATACAGATCGAAAAATTGCTGATATACGTTAGACTATAAAAAAGTAGATATGCGGTTACGTATACTTCCTATATCTTCGTGTCCCCTGAACTACACTATTGGAAATCGAATCATGTCCCTTGAATACCGCGAGTCACGAGTTCAGAACACATTTGGCCATGTACGATGCTGTACACGATTTGCTCCGCAATGATTTATATCGGTTAATGAAAAAGTACTTCGTCTTTATTAATGTATAGAAGTTCAACATCGGATTTAAGGATTTGCTCGAGGTGGATATCTATACTGTAATATCTTGGTTTTCCTAAGATGTTTGAAGCTATTTTATTAATATCTTTAAACGTCGTCTTATTAAGGTTTTAAAATTCTAATTGTTCCCAATGGCTTATAAGACCTAGAAATTTTTTCGACACTTGCCAAAAATTTTTCTATCGACTTTCCCAAGCAGATAAATTGTTTGACAGTAGCGCATAATTCTACGTCGCTGTCGCATCCCAGCACTTCGTGCTGGATTGCATATTGTAAGAACTAAAGTTGGCCAAGGTATGATGTACCGAAAACCATTGTAGTAGTATATATTCTATACCACGTAATTCTTATGTATAAAGTAGAAAGTTTACAGTACATCAACATTATAAAACAAAAAACTTAACAATGCATTCCTGACATTAAATATTATAGTTTTCGCTATATCTTGAGGCCGAGTGAACGTCTTAATTATACCGTTTTAGTACTGATTTGTGACATTTTTAACGCTCGATTGGGTCTAAGGCTGACAGTGCCAATATTCATAAACATTAGGGATAAATCGTTGATGATATTGGGATCTAGCTATACCTATGTAGATTCTCTTTTGATTAAATAAGAAGAAATATAAGATATAGCTAAGGACGGCAATCTCTCGCTACTGTAAAGGGGCGAGAAAAATTACCCGGAATGATCAACGAATGATGAAAGAAGAAAAAGAATCATAAGAATTTTTACGAGAGCGATAATTTCATATCAGAAATCTGTGAAGAATATATAATACACACCGCGTGCTTATAATTATCGTTAAAGTTAACGACATACCTTATTAATTACTATTCTAATTACATTGCTTATATCGGCTAACACTGAACGTAATCGATAATGCACTTTTAGCGGTTTAACACAAATTCTATAGGATCAGAATCGAAAAAAATGACAAGTCGTTTTCAAGGAAAGAGACATTTCACTCTGTTAACAGGCGGAGAAGGAAATAAGTGATCAGAAAAAAAGGAACGCGTACGAGCGAGGGCTATTCTCTACTATACGTTCAAATTAAACTGTGAATAAATTTTCTATAAATCTTCAAAATCTATTTATATTATATAGCTCTGCGCGCACGGCATTACCGATTCTCGTTCAAAGTGACTACATTGAAGAATGCTGTTTTTAAAAACCCGAAAGAGGCCGTATATACCAGAAGGGATTATTGTTGCTGAAAAGTTACGCCAGCAACTGGTTTTTTCATCTTTCTTTCTTTCTTTCTTTCTTTCATTTGATAAAATATACGCGTTGTCGTATAAATACTGCAGTTTATAGGTATATTATTCACATCGTGGTATATTAGGTAACGTTCGACTTCGCTTCCAAGAACATCGCGCGGAGTGCGTTTGAATTTATGAAAATGCCTCCTATGTGGATACACAGAGGCATTATTTATGAAACTGCGATAAATTATTTTCTTGATGGGTACGCTGAAAAATCCGACATTTTCATCGGACGTACAGCGGAATAATTCGTAATTGATATTAAGTAGGTGTGCGAGTATATCGTTAAATAAAATGAAAAATTGCCCGAACAATTTGGAGAGCCGAGGATTTTTGCTTTGAAGAAGAAGAGCGCGTGTCCTATTTAACGTGTTATTATAAGCTTGCTTGAGTAAAATTCGATTTATCTAACTGATTTATGCGCACGCATACAGGGTGATAATAGCCTACGCGATACGTTTACCTTCGCTGACTTTACAAAAAGTTATACAGTTCGAAAACTTTTGAAGGAAAGAACAACAAAAGGAGGATTCGCCTTCATTGTAATTTATTGCTTTCTTTGAATACGCGAGTGTACGGCCTTACAATTTCCCCCGCCCCCTCTCTTTACATATATTCATTTATATTACATTCCAAAAAATCTAACCTCACCTGATCTACGAAGTATAAATTTACCGCGCCCTGCGTATGCGTCTTCGAAGCAGACGACCGACGGTTGGAATTATAAAATTAGAGAGCTCGGTAGTTCATTTGGCGAGGGAGGGGGGGGTGGGAGGCGAAGATTCGCATCATCACGCGAGACGCGGCGCGCAGCTGGACTCTCGTTACACGCGCGTCCCGCGCCCAGTAATTTTCCCACACACATTTGAATAAGCGCGGAAAACCAAAGCAGCGCCAGTTAAATTAAAGGCGAATCCAAACCGTGTCCACGGTAATAAGCAGTCAATGGGAAAGACGGGGGGGGAAGAGGGGGGAAAATCAGTGTGTACGTTGGGTTGAAAATTCGCGCGAGTATTTCATTTTCCTTTTAACCATTTCTCCCGACTCCACCTCCCTGACCTCGTGGTAAAAGGGAATTTGCGCAAAAGTTATGATTTGCGGAAAAGCCGTGGTACGATGATATTATATGGCTATAAATAAAGAGATGTAAATTATACGACTGAGGTTCTTACAGAATTATGCTTAATTCACAATAATTGACATAATTTGCGCTGATTTTTACCATTAGAGAGACGAAAACACGAGGGAAATACGTTTGTTTGTTCATTTCGATATTCACGTTGTTTTGTTGTTTTTTTTTTTTTTTTTATTATCAATACCGAGTTTGTAAAAGCGCTTGTAAATAATATACAAACTTTTAAGCGATTGAAATATCGCAAAAAGTGTATGAAAAAGATGAAGGGGGAAAAACGGAGTCAGAAGTAGGAAACATATATCAATCGTCGTGAAGCGTATTATTGTCAATGAAACAAATGTATTACATCGGCATATATACACCGTCGCGCATAATAAAACGAATGCATACGATCGATTATACAGAGAATCTAGAGCAACGGCAGCGGGTTATCGGCACGTATTATATATATATAGGAATACGCAAAAGAGCATAGGGAGCGAGAGAGACAGATAGAGCGAAAGAGACAGTACTGCAATACCCAATAGAAATCAATGTGTGTATGTATATATGAACTAGGAAAATTGTCACTCACAATTCCCCCACTCCGCCAAGGAAACCATAGGCTCGCGCCTTTTGTTTTGCAAATGCGCTCGCGTATATGGGACGGACGTTTGTAAAGCGCGTTGTACGGCTTGAACGAAGCATATAATATAACGCACCGACCGCAGGCGCAATAATTAAGAATACAGCAAATACGAGACGAAAGGGGCTCGCGCGAAGTGCTTGGGTATTATCATCATCATCATCATCATCATCGTTATCACGATTATTGTGTTTTAATTTGCGACATCGAAGTCCGCGATGGGTGCTATTTTATTTGCGAATAATAATGACCGTTGGAGACGATATCCTGGAATATTGTCAGGCTTACGAGTAGTACGAAGTTATTATTTATCATGAAGTTCGAAGGCGGTGAATTATAACACGATATTGAAAATTTTCGGTAAAAATTTTTTCGCAGCAAATTGTTAACGTGACCAAAAACTGTATGAGTAAATGATAGTTAATGATAAATCGTTCAAATAATATTGTCAAACTTATCGTTTTTTTACGGCTTGATAATTCTTCTAAAGTGAAAGTATTAATGATAGGCGCATGTTTACAGTATATAATATTAAACACTATTCAATATGTTAAACAATTTTCATCTTTCTTTCGATCCTGGCATATATAAATATATATATAGAGGTTTTTTGTTCAATGTGGATTATCAATACGATGCTTGGCTCTTGCGAATAGACTTTTTTTATTTCTTTACTTATATCGCATATATAAATATTTTTCAGGTTCGTAACGAGCATTACGATATCCTATTCATACGGTAGTGGACATAAGCAAATGCATAATCTTTTCGTAAAAGATGCAAGCGTTAACTTGCTGAAACATGCGAAAAGTGAAGAAGATTCGGCGATATCTATACATTTAAATATCTATACATTTAAAGGTTGGACAAGTCTTCAATTAGGTAAGGGTGTTGGGGACAGTCAGCCTGCACTTTACTAACAAAGAATTTTTTCAGCTAATATTTTATTTTCAGATTAGTCTACGGGGGCGAATGTAAACAAGGACAGTCTGACTGTCATTATAATTTTAATTTAATTTTTAATTTAATTTTTTATTTTATTTTTAAATTGAATTGATTGGACTGTAAGACCAATAAAAAAATATTTATTAATTTATACATTTAAATAAAAATATATTATTAGATAATATTATGTACCAAAAATTATTTATTACAGAAAAAAGTGGATTGTCTTTTCCCTTCGATTTTCCTTAATGTTCCATTAACGATACTAAAATGCTGAATTTGAAACAAAAACTTGAATATCCTTTGTACACGTATATATAAAGCGATATTTATTCTCTCTTCTAAGGTCGGGAAAACTTCTGCGTTATAACTATATATACATATACATACATACATACATACATACATATATATATATATATATATATATATATATATATATATATATATATACATCTCTTATAATAAAAGAAAAGCTGCGAAAACTATTTCTAAAGAGAGCGGAGTGCGAATTCAAGACGATTTTTCAGCTCCCCCCGTCCTCCCCGCCCACATCCTCCTTCCTTCCTCGTCCCATTACTCGCTCGGATGGAATCCCTGGGAGCAGCGTCCATTTTTTAGAAGCAAAACAGCCAACGCAACTGCGCCGTTAAGAGTGGCACGGTTCAGGGCGGGGGGAGGGAGGTGGGAGAAGCTCCATCATCCGTTCCCCGCATCTGCAAGAAGCTCGTTCGTTCCCGCGGGCGTGTGCCACTTTCGCATACCAAGAAACAACGAGCGAGAGAGAGAGAGAGAGAGAGAGAGAGAGAGAGAGATAGAGAGAGGAAGGGACAGGAGAGAGAAAGAGAGGCCGAACGATGAGACTGAGAGTCGTGAGAGATCGCCCGCCAGCCCGGCGGAAGGGCGGTGCTGGGAGGAGGGGAGGGGGTGAAAATCGCACTGGCGCTCGCCATCGCCAGGCCAGGAGTCTAGTCCGGCGCATTTGTCAAGCGACCTCGCCTCTCCCTCTCGAATGTTAAGAGACTTCGCGGGGAACTGGTGAGGGCCGGGGAGGGTGAGTGGGGAGCATCGAGGAGGGCGCAAAGAGCGCGAGGAAAATGCCCGTCACGCCCGTGCGCGCGGTGCGACTGTAGCCGTACTTCCTCTATATACGAGGGGTTAGTTGAGAGGTAAAGATAGGGGGGGGGGGTCGACTGCGGGTTAACGACGGCGCCCGCTCCTGCATCCCAACGCTCTCCTCCTCTTGTGGCATTAGCAATATTGCAGGAAGGAAGTCTTTCCTTCTCTTCTCTCTCTCTCTCTCTCTCCCTCGGCTTCTCTTCGAAATTATTAGAAAATTATCACTTATTAGATGAATTTCTTGAGTAAAGCAATAACTACTGTCGTGGATAGCGTCGGGCGTACGATTGAGCGTGAAAAAGTTGCAATTATGTTAGCGAAAGATATTCATTATGTTAATAGAAAACTTGCTCACAGAAAAGTACTGCCGACACTTAGAGACGCTGCTTATCGGCGGACGTTCTCTTAACTAACCAATAGGAGTAAGGTTGTTATGCAGTCTCACGAAGATTCTCCATGTATATTAAGGATCTTCCATCGGTTGGAACTTCCTGCTCGTATCGCTAATACACTGATTATTTAACTATCTATGCCAGTGATATCGTATTAATAATATTTCACTTATTGTGCCACAAGTCGAGGCAAATTTGAGTCGTCTCGCAGCATGGACAGATTCTTAATTGCATGAAAATTAACATTAATAAACGTCAAGCTAATCATGATTTGGTTCTGCTTGATTTATTAATAGTCCTAAAGTAATTTCTGCCACAACAATTTATCTAAATAATCAACAAATTGTATATATTGGGATACGGTCAAAATATCAGGCGTGACTTTGAACAGTAAATTATCACATGAACTCAGCAATGCCCTTTGAACTAATAGAAAATTGTCTGCGGCGCTTTATTGAATAACTCCTCCAGTCTAATGTCGGAATTGAAATTTGATCTAGTTAAATCTTTAGTTTTTTTATTCTTATTTGGATTACAATGTTCCAGTACTTCTTGATCTTTCGAATGTGCTTACTGTGAAACTTCGGAGATGTGAAGACGCGGCGTGGCGACTTATCACGGGCACAAGGCCGTATATAAACGCATAATACCTATTTAATATTTTGAAACTCACCGGCAGAATAAAGTTTTTAACAGTCTGTTGGAGTGTCAGGATACTCCGTAATTGAGTAACTATCATATTGTACGCTAAATTTAACTTCAAAGCAGCGAATAATTATGATACTACAAGGGAATTACAATATGAATTAGAGGTACCATGGGTACGACTCGATTGTTGTTTTTATTCTTTTTCAATTCATGTGACGCATTTATAGAATGCCCTACCAGTCAGAATGCAACCCAGTGTTAATAAACTCCGTTGTTGTATTACGCTTTTTCAATATGACTTAGGGAATGATAATTAAATAGAATCACTTACGTGCAATGTTGAGACATAATTGAAATCAACGTATATCAAATATTTGCTGAATATTAAATCGACAAGGACTATTATTTTTTTATGTTACGTCTTTACGAACTTGCCGATCGCCAATATTGAAATATAGACTGCACATGTTTAACGGCTGCTCCTTCCTTATATTATATTTATATTAATTTATTTAAACAGCGACATTTATGTTTATCTTTAAAACTTTAATTATAATTGTTTTATGAATTTATATAAATTTTTTATGAAGTAGTTTTGTTAAGAAACTATTATAATGAACTGTCTATTCATGCACGAATTTATTTGATCTACATTTCCTGTATATTTGTGTAGACCATTATGGACCAGGAGTCTTTAGTTAAGAAACTTATTCTGCTCCCCCACTCTCCCGCCTTTTTTTAAAAATCCGTTTTTATTTCGGTATGTTGGCGCAGTACTGTACGCGCTCGGAGGGGAGATAGTAACAGCGCCATCTTTTTCGCACGCCAGCGAGAACGAGAATAATGCAGTTTTTCTTATACACGGATTACTTTGATATTTTTCTCTCTCGCTTTACGTGGATCGTGGTACGCGGATTCACTTTTTGTCGCTTTACACGGCAATTTTACCTGGTGGGCAAGACATACTGTTCTTTCATTTCTTATATACCAGGCGAAGAAAGAGAGCTTAGAACTATTCGTCGGCAGACGCGCGGTTTCAATTGATTGTTTTTGCGACTCTCGGAGGGGGGGGGCGGGAAATATATATGGCAGTATATATAAAAAGAAAGCGAGCGAAATCCATCTTGATTCTGTTGCGAATTGATTACGGCGAATCTGTGTACTGCTAGCGTTGCGTTAAAAGTAGAATATTGAAAAGCCTTTCTTCTTCGTTAAGCGGAGATTCAACTTAATTGCGGCTGATCATCGGGGATGCGTGCATTGCATTCCAATGTTTGTCGATCGTGTATAGTTTACCCGTACAGTCCAACAAACGAAGTTCGGCGTGTAACCCAAACACGAAGCGTTGCCTCCCCTTTTTTCCCTGCTCCGCCCAATCAGTGAAGTTCGAATCGGTAAATTGCGAGTAATTAAGTTTGTATTCGTCGACTCGCTTCGAGTTTATTAATTTTATGGTGTTCAAATAGTTAATAATTTCAATCGTGAATTATAGGCTTTTGATTTAAATGGACTCTTAACATCCAATGCAGGCCTGCTGATTAATTAGTTGAATTTTGTTAATCAAAAATTGTCCAATTATAATTTCAAAATTTTTTGACCATAAAAAAGTGTATTATTGGATTAAAACACAGAGCCACGAATCCAAAAAACAACTTTGGAGCCTTAACCAAACGTCTTTTTGTATGCTAACGTCAGATCTATCGAACATTCTATTCTATATGGAACGTCAGGAACTTTCTGCATTGGAAGAGAAAAGAAAAACTTCAAGAACAGTCGACAAATAAAATTCTGAAACAAATATAAGATCTAAACCGACAATCATTAAACCAACATACGTCATGTCCACAAGTACCATGTCCACAAATATGATGCCCAAAGTACACCACAAGATTTACTATTTTGATTAGATCTTTAGCTGTTTGCAAATGCGCGAAAAATTACTTGACGTTTTAGATAAGCATTCTCAATCGATTGGAGATTAACATGCTCAAAAACATAAGACCCACAGTGTATATTTTGTAACTTATTTTGTATATTATTTGGATTTGCTTTCTTACGTTCTTGGCTTCAATAACTCGCTTAATATCCGTATAATGCATTCGCACGAATCAATAATCGCGAACAGTCAGTCATGAGCGTACATCTTCAAGTAGCTTCAAAAAAAAAGAAATGAAATAAAGCAAAACAAAATGGGGCACGCAGCCTGCAATGAAAAAATGACGAGACCTCGAACTCGGCAGTTGAAAAAAATCCCCAGTACGATAATAAATTTAACAAAACGACGATATATTATGCAATTACTACGGCCGGTCCGCGATACCGCCGTTGCCATCCGCGGGCGTACACGTACAGCGACGAGTCGTTTCATCGATCGTAATCAGTGTATAGATATAATACACCCGGTAACAGCCCGCGCGAGCTAACTTAATATAAAGTACAGAGGATAATCCCCTCCCGTCGAAGGGCCGCACTCCAGTAACATCGGGGATTTCGAGCAGGCAATGAGGGAGCTGGCTCGGGGATCGATATATAGGTGGCGAGAGTGGGGACCGAGTGCGCGAGAGAACTCCTCCTCCGAGGATGCGCGACCTGCGGTATTCTGTGATTATGACACACGTCGCGCGGCGCGTCGCCTCGCACCGTGCGACGGGTTAGAAACACGTTTTATCGGCTGGATTTTTTGTCAACCCGACTAATGGCTCTTCTTTTTGTCGTCGCTTATAAGTGCGCCTTATACATGTGAGTCGTCTCTGTCTGCCTGTCTCTCTCTAACTTTCTCTCTCTCTCTCTCTCTCTCTCTCTCTTCTCTCTCCCTCAGAGATGGAAAAGAATTTGCGCCGATAAAGTATAAGAGTGGCTGTTCGTTCGAGCGCGTGATTTTTCCCTGCAAGAGGGTGGAAGAGGCGAGTGGATAGAGAGAAAGAAAAAGAAAGAGAGAAAGAGACAGAGAAAGAGAACACGATTTACTCTTGTGGGAATATATGAAAATACGATGGAAATCCTTTTTATGCTTTCTGCTCTAGGAAATTCGATAGTTGATGGACATTGTGTAAGCGAAGGCTGTACCTTTTACTTCGCGCAAGTGGCATATAGGGCAGATTTTGTATAAAATATTATGTAGATTTTTCGATGGACGAGGAAAGGAGGTGTGTACAAACCTTTTCAATATTAAAGAACATAAAAAATCTGAGATTTCAAACTGCTTTATGGAGCTTTATATTTATCTCGTAAAATTGAACTTTGAAAATTGAAAAAGACACGAACTACTTCATATCGATCTAGAATTTCTAACAGAGATACACAGTTGTGCAAGTTATAAATAATTTCTATTACATGCGCTTCAAATACATTTTACTCAGATAACAATTAATTTTCAACTAGATCTAATAACTTACGAAGCTCAAAACCCCGTAAGCGCAGTAGAGCGCCATGATTTGTATTTTGTGTACCCACCTGTAACAAACAAGAAGAAATAAAATTACATCTAGAGATTATGAGTAAATTATATCGATTTATAATTATAAAATCAAGATTTCAATTAACATCATATAATTCGTTTCGAGAATTATTAGTGATTAGTCCAGCAGGTAATTGAATATCGAATTCAAATACAAAATACAAGAATTTTATTCCAATTTTTGATTGCATTATATTTAAAATTTTTTATATTATATGGTCGGCTGGACAGTAAATTCTTATACACTTTTCGATGTCATTAATGTCATGAGATAAACTTTATTTCAAATACACCTATTATAAGTAAGCAAACAAGTAAATATTTTATAAAAATCATCACCAGTTCCGATAAATAAAAGTAGAGAAGAAAACTCTGTTCTCAGAATGCTGCAACGATATTGTGAGGCATCAAAAAATTACCGCAGCATCGAAAACAGCACATTCATTTTCAGTCTCTCCTTCTTTTACGTCTCTCGTCATATAAAACACCACGCAACTCTTTTCCTTGATTTTTCCAAGTTTTACTTAATCCGGGAATTCTCGAAAAGACCGAGAGAAGTGATCGACAAAGAGAGACAGAGACGGGCAGAAAGACCAGAAAACCGGTGCGCTGCACGAGCACAAAGAACGTGAACTGCTACCGTCTTCGTGACTGGCATAATTCCGCGCCTCCTCCCTCTCTCGTCGCATCGCCGCGATTCCGCGGCAGGTAAAGCATAGAGAGTGCGCGCCCATTTTTTTTTTCTTTTTTCTTTTTCTTTTGCAATCGAGTCGCGGCGCGCGCGTGTCGGGAGCGCCAGAATCGATCAAATCGGAAGTCGGTCTCGGGCAGAGACGGTGAGCGGGGCGAGGGCGTCGAGATCAACGTCTTTTTTCCGGGATTAATGACCGCGCGCACGAGGACTCGCGGATAGAATCGAAGGATGGGGCGACAAAAAAAAAAAAAAAAAAAAAACAAGTCCAGAGGACATTGTTACCTATGGGCACATCGACACCGCCAATCTTTCTCGTTCTTTTTCTCTTTCTCTTCTCGCCAACCCCCCCCCCCGCCCACCCAAGCGACAATGAGCATCCGAGGCCGTTAAAGGCGGTATTCCGATTTTATACCGCTGGAGGCGGTAGTAGGATGGGCTCGCACGGATTTTACTACCGATGCGCCGGCGCGACGTTTCGGCGACGTGTTTAGCATTTTCCAGATGGCCGTAGAGAGCTGTTTAAGCAACGCTTTCGGACGAGCTTGCACAGTTTAGATGTGGCAGGGGGGATTGGGTAATCGTGGATTCTGCTGATGCCAAGTGTCTAAACGTTTTCAAAGAGAGGGAGAGAGCGAGAGAGTATCGGAAATCCGTCGGAAAGCCTTTTAAACACGGATTTGATACGCGATTGCGCGGTACCCATTGCCCAGACTGCGTGGGTAAACTAGTTTTTTGGTTTCTACAGTTGGTGAGGAATAAATTTTTATTGATTTTATTTTTATCGCCTATTCTATAGGCAATATTACTTTCTAAATTTTAATAAATTCTAATAACTAAAAATTAATTGATATATAATATACTAATATAAACTGATGAGTCATCGGTGTAGATACAGAAAGTTAATGTCTTTGAAAAATTGTTCACTCATTCCAATTTACAAAGTACTTTCATAGCTTGGACGTAAGGTATAAAGCTTGGAAGAATGTGCAATGGTGAAAAGATATTTTCTACAATGAACTGTTGAGACTGTAGCTTCAAAATATTCCATTGTACTTCTATACCGGGCGCAAGAGTGTCTGAAAGGCGGATTTTGTTTTCTACTAATCGTGCTAACTTTAGAAGAATGATAAAAAGTTCTTGATTCTTTAAAAGTATGCTCTATCCGCTTGTTATATTTGTTACCGCGAATCGTTCGAGAAATTTTTTTCAGGTCTTCATACGTATCCAATCGTGACCCATCCATGCAAAAAGGCGGCAATCCCGAAGAAGTTATGTATGGTAAGCAAGTCGGGTGAGATATCTCCCTCCTATACGTCCAACGTGTCGCTTTCCGAACCGGTTTCCTCGCCTGTTACGCAGCATCGTCAAGAAGAAATATGACTTAAGTCTTGCTTCTTTCGGTATTGCGGCCTTTGGCAATGAAAAAACGGTATAAATAGTCCAATTTTTTATTGTCAACGATTTGTATTAACAATTGCCCCAAATTTTCTCTAGACCTAGCCGTCCTGAATCCATCGTATCCCACTAAGCAGAGAGTATCGTATCTGTGCGTTTGAGTGGTCGATCTGACAGATAATGTATAACTTGGGTCTATATCCAAAATTTTTTCAGTCTAAAAATGAGCCGACGCAGCGAAAGAACCTTTGCTATCACGAGAGAACAAAAGGACACATTTGTGTGCCGTTCAACGTATACAGCACCCATCTATTGACTTTTGAATTTTGGCATGCTTTAGTTACAGTGAATTGAAAACAAGTGGTTGGTGAACACCTAAACGCTAAGAAAATTTTAACTGACTTCCCAAAACATGTTTGTTTAACACCGTTTTCCAATCTACAGCATCGTATTTTTTAGTCAGTTTCCAAGCTTCATCGTATGCAGCTTTAAAGTGGTCGCTTTTGAAACACCGAAAGCACTCTTCATACCTAATTTGCGATGAGGCATGTTCATCCTAAACTATTCGAATTTATTAATATGATTTAGCGTTGGTTTTCTTCAAATAAAAACAAAAATTCATTCTGTCCTGCAATAATCTCCGCATATGAAATGCAAAAATAATATACATTTCACAGCATTTTTCAATTCCTCATTTGTATGCATCTATCGTTTGTTTCTGATAACAAAATGTTAATATCATTATTCTAACATCATTTTTATTGTATAGTTGTATTAGGAAATGTATATATGACTCAGTAAATGCACTATGCAGTTATAAAAGTATGCATAAGCAACTTTTAGTCAAAAAGTGAATTTTATGCGATAGCTACAATTTTATCGATATGAACCAAATATCCGCTTTATAAATAGTTAACTTTATATAATAAAGCTTGAGATTAAAGAGGAAAATATTTTTCAAATTTTATGTGACAGTTGTAGGGAATATAATACATCTTTAATGGCCGTCCCATTTTCTCCAGCTATTGCAATATGTTGAAATTAAAATTCAACAATCTAGTCCACTTTTAATTTTATTTGAATATTTTGCAGTCAATAAAGTAACGAGTTCCATTAGTCAGAATCTATGCAATATACATTTTTTGATCGATAGAGATGTTTCTAGTTGTTCTAAAGATCAACTTGACGAAGTGCACACAATACAGTTTATAATGTATGTCAAGTCTGGGCGCACGATAATAAATTCGTGCTGCTAAGTAGAATTAGACCAGACGATAATCCCTCCAGATATAACGCGCCAAAGATGGAAGTACATCGAAAGGAGTTCATTACAGATCAATGACATCGGAATCACAATTAATATTTATTAACATATGCATATTACTAGTTTCCTATCCCTATTACTCATTGCGACAACGTGTCGAAAATAATTTCTATATTGCATATTCGTCACAACCCCCCTCCCCCCGACTAGGACACAGATTTCCCCACCAGACAAGCTGATCTTGTTTAATCGAACTCGCGCGATATGCCGCCGCGACGCGGTCGCCAGCAGCACCGCACCACACCTCGTCCCATAAAAATAACTGTCCCGAATGCCGGTCGAATGTCTCATCGACACGCCGCCGCTGCGTAAACGAGCGAAAGAGAGCAGGAAAAAGACGTTTGCGTCGCGCTGATGCAGAGCGGAGCGCGGGTGACATCAGTGCCAGAAGCGCTGAGAAAGCCGCTCAGCAGCAGTGCAAGTTGTTGCGCAAGCTGTACACTCCGCGGCCTGGAATGAGCACCCCGTTCGCAGCGACCGCGCGCCGCGGTCGTATAATACATATAATAATAAATGTACGCGAGCGCGCGGTTGGATATCGCGTTTCCAAATTCCCACCGTATATATGCGCATACGTCATCGACGATTTTTCGGCACTGGTGCAAGTGTAACATGTAGTATAATTGGGGTCGCTCTATTAAGAGACCACGGGACTCTGCATAATGCACAGAATTATGTATTGGAACAGAGTGGGATAGAGAGAGAGAGAGAGAGAGAGAGAGAGAGAGAGAGAGAGAGAGAGAGAGAGACGGTTCGAAAAATGGTATTCAAGATGGACGTGAAATTTATAACTATACGTATACGGGAGTTTTAGAAGATTTGGGATGTGAAATTTTGGACTAATGAGAGATTGATTAAAATATGTACATCTTGTCGTTCCAGCTCCTGTAGACAAGTTTATACTACTATGATCACCCTTCTAATTAGATACTTGGTCATCGCTTCCAATTCTACATTTAAGCCGACTATATTACAAAGTAGCAATCCCTCAAGAAGTGATCGGAATATACGTTGCTATGATGCGTTAAAAGCAGAGTTAGCTATGTATACATAACATTTGTAAGTTTGTTATCTGTCTATTTTTCACTAACTCACGTCTAATCCCTATTTCCTTCTGTGTACACTTCCGATTTGAAAACAAAATTATGACAGTCAATCAGCGACGATCATCGCTTATTCGGATCACTTCCGAGAAAAAAAACTATATCAGAGGATCTTATTTGAGTGAATCAATTTTAACTTTCCAAAGTATACCAAAATATCATCTGTCTAAGTTCCATATGATTTTGTGCAATCTGGATGTTTTTCTGTGTATATACGAAGCTCCAGGTGATGATGAAGAGCGAATCGATGCGTTATCCGACTCGTGTCAGGGGACTCGGAGATGTTAATTGACCATCTGTGAAATATATATATCGATGGAATAGAATGATTCACTGCGATGAGCCATCTGATATACAGGAAGCTGTAAAGAATTCGAAGCGCTAATTGTCGGCGATTGCCACCTATATATATATATATACACACACACATATATACATTCGATTATACGTGATTTATCGCTTCATCGATACTTTTAATTCTGATATTATGACAGAGCGAAAAATCGAACGAAACTGGCCCGATTCAAATCTCGCAAATACATTCTCGAATTATTACAAACCATACTTTGTAATTCTATATTGGTTAGCAACTGGATAGATGAAAAGAAGCAAACAGCACAAAACAGGAAAGCCCGCGTTCGGGCAATACACGCGGTGCATTGCTAAATTCGTAAACGCGGCCAAATCCGTCTAATTCCGGAGCGCAATAAACAAAACTGACCGAACGAGTTTCCATATGGAAGTACGGATTTGGCGCGAACGAGCTGAACAGCGCGGCAGCCACGTCGGCCCGGTCGGCCCGGATAAATATCCAATCGCGAACGGCGACGTAATTGCAATTTAACAATTTTTTTTTTTTGCCTTCCTTGCCGACTCCTACGTCGGCGCAAGGATCGCAATCTCGTTAACAGCGCGCGCGTCGGCCCGGACCGCCCGTTGCATCACGTGTCATAAATTATCGCGTCCCGTCCAATAAGGGGAGGAGGAGGGAGAGAAGAGAGAGAGAGAGAGAGAGAGGTCAGCCTTTTAATATCCCATTTCGTCGTTATATTTTTCAAGCGTACGTATGTAATCCTCGGTAACGTACGATGCGAGCGCACAATTAATATTAAACGAAACGCGCATCTTGCGGCTGGATCCATACGCGAGGGGGGGGAAGGGGTGCGTCTGAAAAACTTGAGCGAGAAGAGGGCGATTTATCGTACGAGTTTAGCGCGAGAAAAAATAAATGTTCCGCTTCCCGAGTTCATTTCCCGAGGGAACGAGGCGATTTTACTCGTTGCCTGTTTCTTGTTCACTGCTGCATGGAGCGAGCAACGATGTGCTGATTGGTTTTCTTGCGCTGTCGCTTAATTCTGTAGAGGGGCGGGGTGGGGGGGGTCGTAGATTCCACGCACTAGACACTTTTAAATTGTACTTGTTCTATAGATTTTGTAAAAATTAGTTTATTATTTGTAAAGAAAAAGTTACGACTATTAACTACAGTAAGCTATAGCTATATTATTATTGTGTATTTTTAGTTTTATCTTATAAAACTGGAATGCAAATCTGCTCTAATAATAGATTCAATCTCTACGAACTATGCATATTGCATACGTTTCAACTCCTTCGTTTATTTCTAAAAAAAGATTTAATTTTACAAGTAAGAACATCAAACATATACAACGATAACGATGATATTTGCTTTTCTGTCACCTTCTCATACAGGTGTACGTATAATAAGATGCATTGTAACCGATTACTTCGAATTTATGACTCAATGACATATGATCAATTACCATTTTATTTCTGTCGTTCGTACATGCTATAAGTGGATCCATAAGCAAACGCATACATAGCAGCAGGTTATTAAAATACGCCTGACTGAAATTTAGCGAGCAGGAATGACTTCTACGTCGATTCATGTGTCGAGCATTACATCATTCGGTATTTATAAAACGGTCTTCCATTCCTGTCAGCTTTAACGTTAAAAATGTTCCAGCTACCTCGAAGAAGCACAGTTACACGAAATATTGACAATTCTTATGATAAACAAATTATTTAATTCTACTCGAAGAAGTAATACGACGGAATTTCTCTTCAGAATTGCTTCGATCGGCATTGTCGACTCGTCGATTGATGATAATGCGTAAAATAATAGGGGTATAAAATCTCACCTATACCATTTGGTAATATATTAGAAATAAAAAAAACAGTTATATTAAGTTATCTTTATAAAATCAGTAGACGTTGTCACATTTCATTTGATATCCAAATTTGTCTAATTTTCAACTTTTTGTGGTTTAGCTTTTCATGATTACTTGCAATGGATCAATATTTATCTTACATGCTACGTCGAAGATATTTATTAATTATCTTTGCCTCCGCGAATAAATTATTAAAATTGTTAATTAATATTAAATAAATCAAATTTAAATAATACTGAAAGAGATTAAACATAGCCGAATCGATTTTTATTAATTAAACAAATGAAAACCAAATCGAACGAATAATACAACTTTAAGTCACACATAGGTATAGGAGAATAAAGTACCTTTAAATTTTCATTTACAAATATGTTTTAATACACCTGTACACTATGACGAACCATACGCCTAAAATCGTCTTTGCTCGATAAGAAAGTAAGATAAGGAACATTCCACCCATCACAAGTCGTGTGTTTATCACTGAACTAGTTGCTCGGGTATGCGATACTCTCCGCTCAAAACTTTCTTCCGTATACATAGAACGACCGATTTCTGAACCGTTTCAGTACCGGCTATAACGAAAAGTTAGAATGCAATATAAGAATATTTATTATAATGATTTAATTAACGTTAAAAGCACCGTCTGCTTTTATCAAATTTATTATGATTGAATTCAGGTATAAAAAATAATCAATACTGTAAAATAAGTAACATGTAGTAAAAAGTAAATACATATAAATATGAATTCTGAATAAAAATCGAATTAAATAAATCGATATGAAAAAAGAAATGTTTTCGGCGAGGAAGAAGAAAATATTTTTCAATCACTTTCAAAACTTTCATCCGCGAAATCAGCAATGAAAATGAATTATTAGTATTTTTTTATTAATAGTTTTTCGCATTCGTTACGTTATGCCGAAATTGCTTCGACTTGATAATTTTCATCTGTCAAAATCATAATACAAAAAAAAAAGAATTAAATACGAAGCGAATGATTCCACTATCGTGACCAAAGATTAAAATAAATGTACACTGTTTTGATTTAAAAACTTTTATTACTTTCTTTCCAACGCTTGGGTTATTTGTGCTTGTTCTTCTTCTTTTTCTTTTTCTTTTTTTTGGTTGATGAATTTTTTATCGTTCTCAATTGAAACATTAACAGTCCTAATTGAAAACGTATTATTTTTCATTGTGATATTTATAGGTTATACAATAATTGACATTGCTCGCAATGAATTAGGATTATATGAAAGTTCCAATTGAGATTAATAAGATTTAAAAAAAAAAAAAAGAAACCGATGATCGTTGATATATCATTAGCTTCGACGTGAAACAGAACAAAAACAATATAGAAATAAAAGATTTTTCAATAATCAGTCAAAAAAATAGTCGGACTCGTTTATTCGATGTTTATTTGTCTCGTAGACTACAAGCCCCATTTTCTCGAATGCGACCGCGAGCTTATCCGTATATATAGCCTCTGGGGCACTTTAAATATATATATATATATATATATATATATATATATATATATATATATATGTATATAGTTTAAAATCGATTCCGACTTTATTGCCACGCCGCTGTAGTGAGCGCTCATTTTCCGTATACACAAACACACAAATACATAAGCGCGCGCGCGCACACATGCGGATATAAAGGCACGGACTAAACAGTATAAATAGGCCGAAATGGCACACCCGGGGGACTCGCTGTATAGAAAATTTTACGAGGCCCCTTTCGATCAAACGCCGGATAAACTTTTTCAGTTTCCCGCGTTGGTTTTCGATCATTCGACACCCCTACCCCCGGCCGAAATCACGTCGACTCCAGTAAAAACTCTCAGTTTCTGATACAAAATTAAGAGTAACGTAGACGACGATAATTGTATTGTATTTACTTTTGGATCTTCTTTTTTTTCAATTTATCACTCAAAAAGATTGTATACGGCGCCTCTTTTAAAGCGTTCCTTTAAAAGTTTAAAATAACGAACTATGAAAATTTCACTTTGCGGAAAACTATATGTTACCCTTTCTCGTGGATCTACAATACTTTTAGACTTTTCATTTATTTAGAATGAATATACGTACTCTAGATGGAATAATTAATGAAATACTTCGTATATTTTGGTACGAATAATTAAAGTTTCAGAAGCTCTCTCTATTCTCTAATATATATATATATTTCCGACTTCGGCTTGTGAAATGCGCCTACTTCAATGGTTTTCTATACAACAGTTCGCTATTTTCCAGCCTGCGTCACAGTGTATATAGAACAACTGACGACGATTTTCAGTATACGCGAAAAATGAACAGATGCACCATTCGATTTGACGAGTATCTACTTTTGTAAAAAAAAACAACAACAACAACAAAATAATAATAACAATAAAAGAACGATTGTTATAAAATCAATACTCAAAACATCGAGTGCTTCTCGTAATTCTGCCGAGCACTGACGATTTGTCAACGTGTATTTTATTTTGCATTGCCAAGTATTCTGCCTCACTTGTATACTACATTGTGATTTGACCATTGACCCGTTCAGATAAAATAGTTCTTTCAAAATTCGCGAAGAAAAATTCTTTATGCTTTTCAAATGGCTCAATTATCTTATTTTTACGAAGAATGATAGCGCTATAATTAAAGTAGGAAACCAAGTAAATAATTTTGTAGAAATAATAATTCAAATCGAATGTATATTTTATTTTTCACAACCATTATCTAAAAAGCATCGTTATGATAATTTTACAATAAATAATAACAAACAACTGACATAAATATCATAACGATATAGATCAAAGTCCACGGCTGTTTTTTTATCTACAAAGGACAAAAACTCCCATAAAAGATGAATGAAATAAGCCATTAGAATCGCTTAAGGAAAAAACTGACTTCGCTCTATATGACGACGTTCAGCGTATCGGCAATAATTTATTATCATCCATAAATTACTCGCCGACTGCCAAAATACAGCGACGCCGAACGACTCGGTGTCACGCGAACGAGTCACCAACCGGGAGACAAAGAATGATATAATACGCTGTGTGCGAGAGACAGAGAGACAGAGAGAAGAGAGAGAGAGAGAGAGAGAGAGAGAGAGAGAGCCAAACAGAAAAAGAACAGGGGTTGGATAACAGGTACGTATAAATTTCCAGAGCACTAAGTCGACTTTTCAAATCCGAATGGAATCCGGATTTTTCGAGTTCTATCAATATATTCCTGGGGAATATCGAGAGGGAGCTCTTTTTGCAGATTTTCTATCCTCCCCCCCTTATATATATATATATATATATATATATATATATTGCCTATCGCCGCGGAACAATATACTATTTTTATCCAAATGTTTTCACGCAAGGCCTTTGGAACTATACCCAATGACAATATACGCAGATACGCGTACAATACCATATACTGAAGCATTTTACTTTTATACGCACCGATTCATTAATGTCCGCGTTATTTACGAAAGCTCGCGTTCTCGAATGCTTTGATCATTAAAGAAACGGAGGATGGGGAGGGGAGGGGGGGGGGGGGTAATGCCACGCACGATCGGCCTCGTGTCGCGCGAAATAAGCTCGCGCGGGGGCCGCGCCGCGATAAATTAACGGTGAAATTTCCCGTTCATTTTTTCCTCTCGCTGCGCACCGACGAGAGCGCCTTGTGCGGATTTTATCGGTTCTACATAGGCATATCTGTGTGTATGTAGTTTCTATATATTAGAAAGGAAAACTACCCGCTGCAAGGCGGTCGTTAAAAATTTCAAGCTCCGCTAAAAGCTTTCGTTCGATCCTGTCGCTGATTTAATGGAGGGTAAAAAAAGACTTATCGTTGCGCAATGAACTCTATACGAGTCTAGCAGAAGCGGTGTTGTTTCTTTTTTTCTGTTATTTTTTTTTATTTTATTATTTTCTACTTTTTTTTTTTTAATTTTTTATTTTTAGCATTTCATCGGAATCGATGAAAATGCACATTAATACGCTATAAAAAGTATGGCTTTCACTCCCGGTCGTGCTGTAACTCTATAATAATGTACTTTTAGAAAGCTAATGGAAGTGTAATTAAGCGAAAAGCGAGAGGGCAAAGACGTAAATTTTGTCAAAACATGTTTTAAAACAAAAACCAAAGGTATTTTATGAACCAGATTTTATGAAAATTTCAGGATTTAAAGGCTATGCTTTTTTTCTTTTATATATATATATATATATATATATATAATACACATTACGTAATATTTTGGCATTTACTCTCAGTAAAAATAAATGGAAATTTTTTTAACGGTCAACGACAATTTGAGAAATTCTTTAAAGCTTCGTAAGCAACGCAATGAAAAAATAATAGGTAAATTCTTTTTCCCTCTAAAGTCTCGAACAAATCTCCGAGGATTACTCGTCGACGAGGAGAAACTTGAATGAAGACGATTCGGAAAACATAAAAGCGCGGCTGCGAAGGAGAGAGAGAGAGAGAGAGAGAGAGAGAGAGAGAGAGAGAGAAAGCAGAATCGATCGCCCGGTATAATACATAAATTAATAAAATTCAGATCCACGGCGGATTTAATATTCAACAGTTTTGCTTTTTAAGCCGGCGACGGGCGCGCCGTATAATCAGCACGAACCCGCAGGTGCGCGCGGAATATCCGGCGGACGCCGGCAAAATGAACAAAGTTGCCGGGCACGCGGCGCAGGCGCGCGAAAACAAAAGTTAATAAGATTCCCAGTGTAGTTACGACGGTCATTCTAGTTATAAAAATTTTCTCAAGATGTAGCCCTCGACCGCCCCTCCCCTCGCTCTGTCTCCCTTGACTTTTAAACTTTATACCCGCTCTTTAGGACATCTTCCCTTCTTTCTTATTATTTTTTTTTTTTTTTTTGCTTTTTCTTCCTAAAGAGCTCGTTCGTTTTATTTCCGACTTCCTTTTTATCCGCTCTCCCCTTCCCCACGCGCTGCCATTAAGTTTTGCTCTCTCTCTCTCTCCTTACCTGCGCTCTATTCAGCGAGAAAATTATTTTATCGAATACAATTTTCATTTCCTTGCCCGGGACAAATTTCAATTCGTTTCGCTTATTACGTATATAGAGTTTTCTTTCTCACTCTCCTCCTTATTTCGAATAATGCGCATATTTTACGTAATTGACTTCTCTTGAAACCATTTTTAACGGGATTGACATTAACTACCGTATATATAAGTATTGTTACAGTAAAGAGGAAAAAAAGACGAAAATTACTAGTAAATAAGTCGGCCGCACCTGTGTCTCTTTATAAAAGACAATAAATCTTTATCTCTCTCTCTCTCTCTCCTCCCTTAAGTCGATTTCCGTTAAACAAATAAATCTCGCTTACCTTGTCTATATAATTTCTCTTTCTTTTTTTCTCTTCTCTTCTCCCCCCACCCCGTTTCCGCAGATTTTCTGCTCCAAGATAGATATCCCCCCTTCCGTACTCGGGCGATAATCGAATCGACCGTGCTCTACAATGATACGGGACGGACAGGAGGCGGGGAGCCATGGGTTATTTCACTTATAAATCTTATTCACAAAGGCTGCGTCGAACAATGAATATTCTGCTATACACGACTGTTCGCAGATTGTAATATTGCGCACAAACATCGCGAAGTTCGCAATTTTTAAATGAAATTACAACGTTCGCGATTATTCAGGACGTTCCTTTTACTGTAGACATATGTGTAAAGATCAACTCTCTAACTAATAATTTTTAATGAAGACACGTTGGTCGTCAGAAGTCCGTTTCGCCAATGAGCAATTTTCTTTCTTCGCACAACAACTTCCAAGCGCCCTCCCCTCCCCCCGTTCTACCAACAAATACGCTCGAGCCGCCGGGCTGCTACCCCGTATCTGTTTTCTCAGTTTCAGAAAGCGTTCTTAGCGTTATGAAAGCCGTGCATATCGATGCTTAAACGTATCAACTGACTGATTATTAGCCGATTATTGCGCACATTGCCAAAGGCAAAGCACCGAATCGATGTTATATAAGTCCTAGGTGTTTCACAAATACACGTACAATACATACGTGAATTATTTTTTCTTTGAGAAGCATTTATCTTTTTTCGTTCTAATTTATTGAATAATATTCCTCATACTGTCTAGTATATAAATATAAGGTCTTAACACTAATATAAGAGCACAATGCTAATATGCCAATAATATTTCCTCATTCGACTGAAAAGTAATCTCTTTTAAATTAATGTAATCTCGTCAGTAATCTCGTATAAAGTAATGGCGTTTAATCAATAATAACCAAGTAGCAATTTCCCTGACGCTCTAAGCAATCGACGATAAGACACTAGCTTGGGTGAAACTGAAACAATTCTAAACAAGTAAATATTATTTCATAATTTTAATATAAAGTGAACGTTCATTTACTGTAAGTCACGGGGTTAGCCGCAACAAAGATGTCGGATTATTGGCCGACGTATGATAGCTAGGGGAGTGGGTCGAATACTGCCACGGGATTGTAAGGTTCGAAACTCTTTGTCGTGAACACTGGACAGGGAAGGTCGAGGCACGGGACGTTAAAAGTGCCTGGTAAATCGGGTGAAAATCTTGCGCCCATCCGATAAAAGATAAAGCGAACAGATCGATGTATGGAGAGGAGCTGGCCTGACCGTGGCGTGGATTCTTCTGCCAAAGTCCGGGCGCTTCCCGACTCGATAGGAATTGGAATCGCGCGTGAACGCGGCTTCGAGAAGGGGGCGGCGCAATCCCGAAGTTTTATAGGTCTTTGTTGATCTTGGCAGAAGCTCCGCCAGCACCGCTGGCTATATATTATTTATTTTTTTGATTTTTTATATTATTTAACGTCGCTCCATTTATGCTTCCAAATATTGGTGCTAATCAGCGACGGAGGTCTACGATGTGTTTGTAAACAAAGCACATGTAAATTATTACAGCGGTGCTTGTGTCAATCGGCCGAGGCCGGGATTTGAACTCGGTTCACCAAGTTGCACTAGTCCTTCGCTCTAGCGATCGAGCCATCGTAGCCCTCTATATATTCCCTCGGCTTGTTGCGTCGGCGATATCGTGCCAAAAAAAATATCAATTGCGCTCACCCAGTTGATTAGGCCGCCTTCAAATTTACCGAATCTTACCGTAATTCTGTGTAGGTTTCTTGATCATAAATAATACCCTGTCTGATGAACCGGAACTTTGTCATTCCATAAGTTCTTCTTTTCGTCCACAAGTTATTCTTTTATATCATCGATACAGCATTGCAGGTTTCTGGGTGGTCCAACCATTCCTAGCAAGGTACGAGTTAATTGTCTCGCTCATCGTCGAAAACGTAATCTCAAAGGAAAATCAGTCTCTTTAACCTCCGATAACTATGACATGCCTCTTAGGTTTGGAAAACGACTGGCGACTAACTATCTGACTTAGCGAAGGACCGTCTGTATCTTATTTATCGACGTTATTGACGCTTCCTATACTTTCTATACAAAATTGTATTCTTTCGTACGGTAGAGATCTTTGTTGTTGTTTTTCCAAAATCTTTATGGATGATGTGTTATTCATCAACAAGTTAGCTATATACAGTTGCTATAGATGAATATCCACTCGTTTTACTTTCGAAGACTGTAAGTGAACATTTTGCGTTTATTTTCACTGAGCTTCGACGCATAGAATTTATTTGACTAAAATAATAGGCAGCGCTCTACGGTCTAGCCGAGACTGTGCAGAGACACGTATATTGCAACAGAGTACGGATCCGTGGCTCGAATGCCTCGTAGTCAGTCGGGGGAGATGCTGAAAATGCATCGATCCAAGGCAATATATGCCTGGTTCCTGGATATTCTCCGGGCTTTAACCAAATATCCAGGCGCGGACTCGAAGCGAGGTAGCGATACGCGTAGAGGAAAAACAATGCCGACATAGCTAAGAGAGAAAAAATATGAATAGACAAATGTGCAAATCTTGGAAACGTGCGAGAGTTTAATAATTTAAACAGTCGCACAGGAAAGGTAATTAAGATTATTTGTGAAAATGAAAAAAAGAATTCAACATTGCATTTAATAAACAATCGTATTCAATGAGTCATCTTCTATATATATATATACACACGTACACCAGTAAAGCACGGAATAGACGGACGAAATTGGCTGCGTGTGAAAATAAATTCTTTCTCCTGCACCGAGAGAGAGAGAGAGAGAGAGAGAACCCGAAAGAGGGAGAGTGCATTTATATTGTATGGTTACGTGGTTTTGTAAGTGGCGCGCGTCCCGCCCCTCCCCTTCACCCGGCCCCGTGCTCCACCCTCGGCTAATACCCGCCCGATCCAGCAATTCAAGGTAAGCGAAACAAGTCGGCGCGGCTGTAAATTAAACCGCAATGAGCGCTGCATATGAACCGCGCGCCCGCGCGCGCAAATGAAAAGGGAAAAATACGGCGGGCCCGGCACTTATTATATATATACACGTTGAGCGCGCACCTTCCAAGTTTTTCCTGATCCAAGGTTGCAAGTGTATATATATATATATATATATATATATATATATATATGTATATATATAGAGTAGAACAAAAAAAAACAATCCGGGAGCGGGCAGGAGGTTATTATATCAAACCGATTCCCTGCCTCGAGCGTTTCATTAACTCGAGAGAGAATCGCCGCCAGCACCCCATCATTCCTCAGAGCTCCTCTCTCGCACGGGGGCGCGGCATTGAGATGAGAGAAAACTATAATCGCTTTATAACACGCCGTAATTCGCGCCACCTGGCGCCGCTCTTTTCTATCCCCCTCCCTCTCCATCGCTCTCGCTCTCTTTCTATTCAACGCCAGTGTCCCGTCGTAGACGCGGAGGAAATGAATAGCCGTCGCCGTGGCGTCGTCGGCGCGCGTACGCGTATACCCATTTATATACACATGCGCGTACTCCTGCACAGCGGGGATACGTCTCGCTCCTACGCTTCCCCGAGTGTATGTATATAGAGACACCGACAACGGCGCGGCACGACGCACGGCGCCTTGCATTATCAGTGATTCATCCGCCACGCGGTGTGCCGCTTTGCGAAAGATGCGTGCCGCCGCCGCTCTCTCTCTCTCTCTCTCTCTCTCTCTCTCTCTCTCTCTCTCTCTCTCTCGCGTCACCGGTTATACACGCACCACAGTGGTAGAGCGAGGTGGGAATGAGGTACTGGGGAGGGGGGGTCGCGAGACGGCGCAACGTCCGCGAGAGGTGAATGGATGCTGAGAAAGAGAGAGAGAGAGAGAGGGGAGAGGGAGAGAGCGAGAGAACTGCGTGGAGGCGAATGGCCTTGGCTTATACGCGCGCGTGTATATTGTATCAGTGCAGTCGCGTGCAGTGCTCGCCTGCAACTCCCCCCCCCCACCCGCCCCGTTCTCCCGCCAACCGTCGCGCACCCCCGCATGCCGCCGCCGCCGCCACTCGTCCTCCTCATTGGCGAGGTCCGCCGCGCCACGGGTATCGATTCCCGTGCGAAACGTTCGCACTGTAACTCTCCTCGCCGATATAACGCAGGTACGACGAGATGGATATTTGAGCTGAGGTAAGCAATCCATAATAAAACGGTTCTTAGAGATTGCCGGGGAGTCGTGTTTATTTTTCTCAATGCTCTCCAACGAATGGACTTTGGCCATCGAGCAAGTTTATTTTCTATATATATTTATCTATAGAACTGTCCTTAGCCATATCGCCGAAAAATTGAGTAAATACTTTATTGTGTCAGTTAATGTTCATTAAAAGCTACGTCGATCGTTAAGTACTAATTTTTTCTATTTAAATATCTCTCAGAAATAGGATCTTATGCTATAGCTTATGGACCGATCTATTTCTCTCTCTCTCTCTCTCTCTCTCTCTCCTTCCCTCTTCTCTCTCTCTCTTTCCTTCATTTCTCCGTCTTGAGAATGTTTTGCCGGCATTATTCGAAATGCAGAAAAAACAGTTGCTTACTTTAGTCCAAAAATGAAACAATTCACTCCATTACGGACTTTCATACGGGGTGGGTCGATTGTTCACATGAACAGTTACTTCCAACCAGACGAGTAATGATTAATTTCATCAATTTAGGTCTATGTTACACCAAGAAGTGGAAACTCCTGTCAATGAATTGAGGTTAGCAGATTATTGAAGAAATATTCATTGGCTATCGACTTATGTTCTATTTATATAAAGCTCGAAGATGACTACCTGAAATGCAAATGAACAGCTCTCGCTCTCGCTCCTCTCTCGCTCGGCTCTCATTCTTCTCCCCTCTCCCTTCTCCGTCTTACAAATAAATTGTGATTCTGTTTTTTCTTAATATAAAGAATTTCAAGTTCAACATGATTTGAAGGACAGCGGGCGCGGATGCGAGTTAATAAATACACAGAAAAAATCCCGCTCTCGTAAAATGAACCTCGCAACGACAACCTCGTATTTATAATAAATCTTTAAAATACACATTTTTTATCTGTGAGTATTGCTGTAATCTCGGTACAAAAAGGGATTATATTGTGTCATTATATATATATATATATATATATATATATTATATATATATATTATATATATATATGCGCATATTTGTTATTCCACTATAAAAGCCACAGAGCTAAAATATGATATGCCTGTGTCGCGCGCGAGATGAATAAAGTTTACCGTATAATTTTAAAAGGGCGTAACAAAATTTTGCAAACTCCCGTCCATAACTTTGTACCTTCAGCGAGCCTATATTCACCGACACGCAGAAACTTCAACGTTCGACGTGTACATACGAGAACAAGACACACACATGCACGTATCGCACGCGCCTCCAATAACGAGCGACCGGCCACTTTATACATATTACGTTCGAATATTACACAAAGTTTACATTATATACCGAAAGCCAGGTACGATGACACTGCGTCAGTTATATGCTCTGCCACTATATATTCTGAATTATACACGTAGCGCGAGACAGCGTTAAACATTGAATCGGTAGACAGGCGGAAGTTATGAAAATCCATTATGACTATGGGAGGGGGGGAGGGGAATGGAGAACGGACGGACGGACGGACGGACAACCGCGCACTCTAAGCGCGTTTAAAAATGCAACGCGCCGCGTCGCGCGTTGAGCGAGAGGAGGCGGCGGCACAGAACAGAAGGAGGAGCGCACTCGAGCGCGAAAATCGAAGTTTTTTAAACGTAGACGTGACCGAGGCAGGGATCACGTCGCGCGCGGGCAACAAATCGCCTTTGGAATAATCCGAGCGCGGAGACAGAGAGAGAGAGAGAGAGAGATAGACAGAGACTATATTTTATATTGCTATTTTGTAATAAAAGTTTATATAGGAAGAACGCTAGTAAAATAATACATTTCAGCGTAAAAGAAAAACTTTTATATGGCTGCAATAAAAATATGTATTAATAACTTAAAAATTTTATTGTAAAAGCAATGGCTATGGCATTTGGGTAACGGATTTGGCCCATATTCAGAGAGATAACGCTGATTACCTTTGATGTAAGCTCTGCGGAATTACGAAACTAACATCCTTCCATCTTACACATGATTTTTCACATTTACAAATCATACTTTCTTATATGATTAAATAGGTCGGAGAATTCTAAGTAAATAAAAAGGCATAATTTCCGATTGATTTCGCTGAAGAAAAAAAGTTTTAGCAACAGGTTCTAACTGACTTTCATACCCACAATGGACAGTAATTATAAAAATATTTACTTGCGAACAAACATTCATGGAAACGTTTTTTTATTTCTAATTAATTTTTTTTTTAATTAGCATTAAAAGTAGAGATTTTTAGAAAAAAAATCCGTCAACACATTATATCCAGTTAAATTATTCATTGTATGAGAAACCATCACCATTGTGAGTAGAAAATTCTAATGTCCTAAAATCTTATTGTGTTCCTCCTGCAAGTAATTGAAACATAGGTCGAACCGGATTATATCTGTTATGTACATATTATGGTTTATCGCTGACATTATAACTATTTTTGGTACTATTATTGAAATATATCTTGGCACAAACAAAAACAAAGTTTAGTCCAAGAAATGAGCAGTAGCTTCTAACGTAATTAACAGTAGGCAAACAATGGTTAATTACTAGTGAATGAATATTAAATATGACCTGAATCATTTAAACTATTTTTATTATTATTAGAACAATTTTTTCTTCTTTATTACAAGCTTTAAAAGTTCGAAACAATAGTCTTCAATCCTTGGGATGATTTAATGTAAAAAAAATAGCCAAGGTATACTTTCTTGATTATACTCGTTTCTACAAAGAATTTTATCTTTTGCATTACTTGGAAGTCAGTCTAAATTAGTGTCAAAAGATTCTCTCAAATCAGATATAATCTCCTACAAGTGCCATATTTTTTCCGTTAATCGAGATCATGTGTATCCGCAATCTTTCGACTGTGTGCCAGTTGGCAGAAAAAAAAAATTTGTGAAAGTCAATCTCACGCTATTTCCAATATAGAAGACAGGTTTCTACTCCATAATACTGTAAGATAACAATAAATAGTATTGCAAAGTCCTCTCTTTTTCACTTCCATACTTCAAAGGTTCCATACTTTCAGGGATTTGTTTTTAACTTCATACAGTACTGGATATGTTTCCTCCACGTCGATGTAACATTTGATTATCAGACCGTGGAAATGATAAAGAGTTTCTTGGATGAAAAATAAACAAAAAGAAACGCTTTCAATAATGATGAATTTGTTATGCAAACACGCGCCAGAACAATGGTCACTAGCTTTTACATCGTTTTTTGTCAAAGTTATATTTTACTGGATATAATCTAAATTCCATGAATATATAATGGTTGATCAAGATCGACTTAAAAAGAAAAACACAGAGGTCAGTCTATATAGTCGAAAAAATTTCCTCTGAAATATATATAGATAGATAGATTTTTATGTCCTCTATCACAAAGGCGAAGTGAGCGATGCACCTCAGTGACTAGCGCAATACATACACCGTAATTAAAATGCCCGTGACACGAAGTTCAGAATGCATTCAACCCAGTAGGGTATGAGGAAACGTGTAATAGTAGACGATACAGTCCTTTCTGTAGCGATATCTACAGGTCCTTTATGATAAAAATAATTTAGGACTTAGGAGGCTCTTCAATATATTAGCAGATCAGGAATAATCGCCCCACTGAAATGATGATGCAACTGATACGCTGAACAATTTCAAGAACAAACCACAGTCCTTACATCACTAAATATTACTCCTTTAAGATTTCTCTAATTCACGATTGCAGAACTTTAAGCACTGCCCGTATGAGTCCAACCTCAATCGATCGAGCCTGCGGATCGAAACCCTCCTGGACTTTCCTCCCGAGTCTCTCGTCTACACTATATTTCATTGTCGCTGATAGCGAGTTACTAATCTCTCTAGACTAGTTCTTTCATCCATCTCGATGACGTCGATTTTACCCGAATCCCCGATATCAACCGCAATCCACCGTTTCCGACCTGGACCAACACCCTTTTCGAAACGCTGGCAAGACAGCTATACACGAAGACGGCTTCGCCAAGGGAAACGTATTCGTCGTAGGACATCAGGAACTAGCTTCGACGCAGAAAAGACCCGGGAATTGATAATTGCAGCCGGTCAATCCACCTAACTGTATAATACGCCCATAAAGCTCGCCAACGCCATAACACCGACGTATGGACGTCGTACCTTTGCCTCGCGCTCGCGCAGCATAAAGAAAGGGGCAGCGCGCGCAATCGAGGCTTGCCGTAAACGGGTCTCTTCTTTCTCTCTCTTTCTCTCTCGGGAGGTCGTGTAACCGGCCGACCACGCTCTTTCGCGACAGGTTTAACTAGAAAGAGAAGAGGTTGTTTGGGATGGGGGAGCAGGGTAAGGTAAAAATAAAAACAGCGATATTATCGCATGGGGGAACCGGTGAAAAAAAGCGCAACGTGGTTGTGATGAAATTCCCGCTTAGCCACAACACGCCCGTCATTTTGACAAGAATCGGAAAACATATGTATGTGCAGGTATATAAAAAAAAAACAATTATTACGTAGGCCGCCCACTCGGAATTATAGAAGAGGCAGAACTGTTTCGCTCGATGCATTGTGACACGGACACGAACATAAGAAACTCTTCACCCAGCTTGTACAGGCACTGATGTGCTAGTATGGGAAACAACTGCTGCGACTTTCGAGTAACTGAAATAGGTATTATTAAATTGTACGATAACTTATTGTAACGACACATTATTACGTGCAAACGCGATTCAAATTTTCACAATGTCAAAAAAATACACTGAGAGTACAGATTCACGAATTCAGTTTGAAAACTCGGCGTCACATTTAAATTCGGATATTTTATCTCGATATAACGATGACAGAATTATGGTGTAAGATTTTCATGAGCAAAAGATAGCTCCGATACATAACTTTAGCCACGCGGAGATGTACCAGGAGAAGGCAACTATCATAAAAAGTATAAGATTTGTTTCGAGCGCTCTTTGATGTTGTGCGTTTATGCGTGCGCGCGCGTGTATGTGTATGTGTGTAGAGGCAAACACGAGAGATTTCTCCGCGCGCGATGGGATGAACGAATACCGCGCGACGATGACCGTTTAATTTAATTAGTCTGGTTCGAAAAGCCGGTATGTAGGTTTCTTATTATGCGCGCGACCTCGCTCGCCTCTTACGTAAGCGGAGCGCGCGCGAAAGTTACCCCAAAGAGGAGAGGGGAGAGGAGCTCTGCCGACTCCCAAAAAGGAAGAGTTTCGCCGTTCGACGCGCGTACACTTTTTTCAGCTCACATTTGTCCCGGAAATTATGTCTGTGATCTATTCGCACTGTTTTTTTCGGGTAACTATTTACAGTCCCGTCTCATCTACAGTCTTTGACATGGAGATTTCTTATTCTTGCGTTTTTGTTTTAAAGCTATGATAATAAAAACCCATCAGATACTGGCATTGGTATACATTGCATTACTAGAATAAAACGAAAAATTATTTTATCGAATGTTAATTGTCAGCTCGTATATAATTAACGGGCGATTGTTACAGAAGAATGGAATGTCAGTTTTCCAGTTTACCATACTGATGGATGTTTAATACAAACCCGATAATATTAAATATATAAATATATTAATAATCGGCTAAAGTTCACAAGGCGCGTTAGCCGTATTGTAAATTATGCAATACACCATATCGTCCGTCAGTTAAGCTAGAATTTTCATTCTTTCTCTTCTTATCGGCTATAGAAGCCGCGGTAGGGAGCTTAAAGGGCGGAAATTGCAGTGCGGCACCAGCGAAAGAAAGAAATCCCAGGAATTTCTCGCGTGCTCTGTGTCTAAGGGGAGGCGAGTCACCCGACGCTGTGAAATAACTTTTCTGCCACTCTTTCTCACTTTCTAGCCTCGCCGCGTAGAATCGATTTTCCATGCGTAAAATGCGTTAAATTCACCGATGAAGGTGCGTACTGCGTGTATATACGTGAGCACGCGTACGGCTGACAAACCTTTAATAGGCGGTCGGCAGGGTTGCCAACCCCAGCTCCGAAAAAATTCTCCCTTTCCTCCCAACACGCGACCTCGGGGGCTTTCGGCTAATTTTTCTACAAATCGAGAATATTCGAGGACGATGCAGTTATAAAGTTCGCCGCGGCTTAAAATATCTTTTACACTGCTAAATAAATTGCGCGACTTCGCGCAGACCTCTCGAGACGAAGGATTATATCATTCAAAAGAAAGTATATTCGACAAAAAAAAAAAACTGTTTTTTTTTCCTCTCGGCATTCCAATTTTACCGAGTCTCGATTATTTAAGAATGACGAGCGGGCGCGCGTGCGCGCGCTGTCTGGCATGTAAACAAATAAATAAAGGCTGCTACATGCATCTGCAAAATGACAAATAATATCGTTTATGCATTTTATCGTGCCGTGGCCTCGGTCCTTATTACACGACGCGCTTATAACGCATTTGCGACACTTTTCCGGGATTGCGCAAAAGAAGAGAGAAAAAGGCCGACGATGCAATAATTCAATTATCACGAGGCGACTTTTTTAAGCTTTGGCCGTTTATTTATTTTCCTTTCGTTACATAATTCATTTGCATTAACTCGGGCACAATATATGGACCAATGTATATCAAATTTTTATCGAGGAGATAACACACACGTAAGCGCGCTCGCTCGTAGCACGATGTATATATTTAACTGGGAAGGTAAGAAGAAATCTGCGGAACTCGGTAATGCAAAATTTATATGTGAAGTAGCACGAAATTATGCGCAAACGCTTCTTATACCTTTATCTCTCTTTCTCTTTTTACACCTTGATTTATACGTATCTCGCATATTTTTTTCTCTCCTCTCTCTCTCTCTCTCTCTCTCTCTCTCTCTCTATCTCTCTCTCTTTATCTATCCCTTTCCCGAAAATGATAAGAGAGCGTGGCCCGGGAACGGAACGTCCTCATGCGCGAATGACGCTATATATTAAGCTGAAATATTTCACGGGTAATAAATATCGAAATTCTCTCTCTCTCTCTCTCATCTCATTCTCTCTCTCTCTCTCTCTCTCTCTCTCTCTCTCTCTCTCTCTCTCTCTCTCTCTCTGTCTCTCGAACATCTCAGAATTATTAGAGGGGCTCCGTGAACACGCAAACTTGGCCCGGCCTGGCTCCCTATAAGCAGAGTCTTTCTCATCATAAGACCCACCCTCCACCCCCTCCCCATCAGTTATAAGAGGATTACGCTTACGTTGGGCCGATTTTAAAATATTATCGGCTTAAACGCGCGAGCGCGCGCGTACTCGTGAAACAGGGACAAGGCAGTTTTGCCGACCTTATCTAACACCCATATAATACTGCAAGTCAGGCTCCGCGGCGAGAGAGGCGGGGGGGGGAGAAGGGGCAAGGATCACACCTTGTAAATTTATACGGCTGTTTTGGCACTGGTACACCGTCGTCCTTAACACCTTACCCCCTCCCCGTCCATTCGCGATACTGAAAACATCGCCGCGTATTCCTGCGAGACGCTTGCCGTTTTAATCAACGACGAGAACTTCACTTCCCGCATCTAATTAAAGAAACGCCTGAATTTGAAAGAAACTCTATATAGTTTGAAGAACTTATCTGTTGATGCGATGCTCTTCGTTACAAAGTTCATTGTGTGAGTTAAGTATTTTTCCTGCTCTGCGCTTCTATTGATAAACTCGCTCGACCGTATATAAAAATTCCAATACAAAAGTTTTCTCCTTATTAAAAAAAAAAAAAAATGATATTGCAGAGAATCAACTTCAATTTTGAATTCTGAAATGCAATTCTTTGCATTTTAAATACAATCGTACATCTGAATATTTTTATTGAATTCTGTAAATAATTTGTTTAACTATTCATTACATCGATTGAATCGATACCTTTACAAAAATCAAAAAATGTTAACTAGACTTAAAATCAAGTAAATATTTTCTTGTTTTGTAGCAATTAAAGTATTTTCTTAAATTGAGAAAGTATCTTCTTAAATGAAGGAAGTATTTACTCGGTGAAAGAAAAGACCACTTAAATCAAACCACGTCGTTTTAAATCCAGTGAATATTTTTTTAATTTCAGAATATAATTTATTTGGCATAAAACAAGTAAATATTTACTCGATATGTGCAAAATTTAAAATCTTAATTGCAAAAACTCGTAACGGCTCTATTTTATGCGGCACGCCCTCCAGCAGGTATTTTATATAATGAATAAATTGCACCCCCCAAGTTTCAGAGCCTGGTGGAAAAAGAAAATCGCGGGATCTCGTTGTCCGTGCGGCTTGTTAAACTTCCTGCCTATCTTTCTTCTTTTTATCCAGACGGAAGATTTCCGCGAGAGAGTCGGGACTGGGGGCAGGGGGTTTTAGTCCCTTTGTTATAAATCTCGCGCGCTCGACGAGTAACGCCGGAATTGAATTTGGCGGAAAATTTAATGCGACTTTCGGGTAATTTTTCAATTTACTGCACAGTGTGACGCCATTCAACACTTTCAGCAGAGAGAGAGAGAGAGAGAGAGAGAGAGAGAGAGAGAGAGATAGATAGAGAGAGAGAGAGAGAGTTTTAGGCTGCTCTATGTGGTAATGTCGAAAGTTTAAGATCAAAATTACCAGTTAGAATTTTCCTCATGCTTGAGATATACTCGAGTAATTATATTTCTTTACTTACAGATAAGAAAACATAACGTTAAAGTGCATTCCTCGGATCAACTCACCTGTAACAGAAAGAAATATAAGATTAAATAAACATACTGTAATAATAAATATAAAATACTTACAATAATACAAATAAAACCATTGATTAATTATAAATTGTAATATTCTATAGCAAAAGCAACAACAAAAATACAGTTACGCGTAAAGAAATTTACGTATTTTTGAATACGAATTTATATTTAACCGAAACAAGGAAGTCAACCGACGCCATTGAAGAATAATTCAGATTTTATATACAAGCTGTAAACGTATGAGTCGTTTATTAGTTTATTTTTAGAAATCACGAGCCGCGCCTTCGCTTCGAGATTCTTCGGTTATCGGTAATTGCAGGATATATACTGCGAGAATACAGGCGCTCAAGTGTTGGTTTACGGTCTAGTCTCCGGTACGAGCATAAAAGCTGCAACTCATTAGATTGAAGGGAGGAGAAAGAGAAGGGAGAGAGAGCGTGAAGGGGGAGAGAAAAAAGGGTCGCGCGAAAAGTAATACAATCGCAAGTCCTGTCAAGGAGTGGGGCATTGTGTGCAAATTTTTCGCAACGTCCTCTCACGGCTTGCCGATCGGACTAAATTGTCTTGCGAGTGTCTTTTTTTTGTGTCTCAAACCTAGTAATTAACATAATGCTTTTAATAGCTCGTGCTAATAAATAGGTTGGTAATCAATTTGAAAATATTAATTTCACACACCTACGATAGTGACGCTTGCATCATGAATTAGCAGAGAGCGTTATTGCATCGATCCCGTTTAAAGCTTGAAATAATTATACCATTAACATAGAGAAGTTCTGAAACCATTGGTTAATATCGTGCAGGTAATTAGAGATATCTCATGAACTCTGTTTAAATTATTTCATACAATCGTAATAGAATATCTGAAATAGAAGTATTTTCACTGACGATTAGAAGAAAGAGCTTGGAAGAAAGAAGTCTAAGAACATTGCGAAGAGATAGTATAATCTGAATTCGTAATGTATTGGTGACAGAAAAGTAAGGGATTTTCATATTTAACCGAGCGTGTTTCAAGGTTTGATTACTGCTGTAAACCTAATCAAAGGGCCATTACAAGATTCTATACATTGTCATTTCTATTCCAATCATTCAAGGATCCAAAGGTATTATTACATAATCCATAAACTTATTGCATTCATCGGAATAATCCATATCAAGTATGCTTATGGTAGTCCAAATTACGTAAATATTCCTTTCTTACACGATCGCAATCGTTTCGGCTGCTGCCGAAGAAGCATCAACATACAACCAATGCTTTGAAGCACCTCTCTGTTATATTAAGTCCAAGTCCTACATACTGAATTTTCATCAGTCATTTTTCCATTCAGTGTAGCGAGTCTCTGTCCTGCACAAAAACAAAAAATGCTCCAGGAGTAGATCTATTTACTAAGTTCAATTCAATTCAAAATTAATAATCAAAGCTTAGTATTTGATTTCACATTCATCTCAAATGCCTTAAAGTATATTTTGTGCCCACAAAAAGAATAAATTTGTGTATCTTCGAATGATCACTGTGAACTATACTGCGAAGTATAAATTCATTTGTCAACGTTTCAGCAAAGTTACAAATTCATTTACAATTAGAAAAAAAATCTAAAAGCATCATCGACCCTTTAGTAAGGTTTTCCGATGATACTTCAGGGTCAATTTAGTCCCTCGCTATCTTTTACTCCCCGCATACGTAAAGCTGATATTGTCCCCATCCGTGAAAAAGACCAGCCGTGCGTTTACTTGTTTGGGCACCTCCCTCGCCTTTCCACCGACCCTGAACAAATCGAGCAAGAGCCCCCACCCTCGATATAATTACGCGCCTCTCGCGCAATCGTCGATTAATAATTCATGCGCGACACGCCGCACAGCCTCTATCTCGAGCTCATCTGACGGCATTCGACGGATGGTCCTTTCCGACGGCCATTGCGTCGCCGTAAATCCTTTCCACCGTTGCGCGTCCCCCTAATATTCGTCGGTAGATACGACCACAGCGGCCTCTATCAGAGCGATACTACGGTACTCCCCTCCCTCCTCCCACCTAGTCCATTAGCATCGAGAGCGAGAAACGCGTCTATATAGATATATAAATCCGGGACATGGTCGAGGGCTGTTTAGTCGGCAGCTTAGCGCTCTCTCTCTCTCTCTCTCTCTCTCTCTCTCTCTCTCTCTCTCTCTTTCTCTTGCAACCTCTGCACCAGCACACGCAGGGGGGCGAGGCCAATTGCCACTGGCGATGTCGCTGACGTTGCATTCCTAATACCAGAGGGTCCGCGAAAATCTGTGACACATCGGTTGCTGGCATGACACGTATAGCATTTCCTGTATCCTCTCTCTCTCTCTCTCTCTCTCCCTCGACACTCCGACTCGCCTCCCCACTTCCTCGCCCCCACTAATCCCCGACGCAGCAGCTATTATAGCGAGTCCTATACACCTGTATAAATATATACTGCAAGTCGCTGCTAGCTTGGCGCTCTCGAGAAGCGTTCACGCGGCATGGCAAGGGGGGGGGGAGCAGTCAAATCAGGTCAAACACACCCAATACATAGAATTGGTTCGATGCACAGAGCGCGAAATGGAATGTTTCCTAATGGTCGAATGATTGAATTCATGCTTGATCCCGAACAGCTTCTAACGACGTCGGTCTGACATTTATTTCGTTTGTTACAAAAAAATTCAAACTTGTCTCTGAGTGATATATCTTCAATTTTTTCTTTGATATTTTATGGCTCTTACATAATGTAGTCGCCTAAAGGATTTTGTTTAATTATACATCATTAGGTATGCTATAGTATGAGCGCGAAGACTAATAATAAAGACTAATAAGGGGTGCTCTTTGTAAATGTGTCGCCTCAAATTGACTAAAATGTTGGATCGAATATAATGTAAGTTGTAATGTAAAAACGAAACCATTTTCACAGATTGCACGATTCAAGAAGTGTAAAGATGGAAGTAAAATATGAGAAAAATTTTTATCAAAAAATGTAAATACAATGCAGGTATTTGTGTGTAAATGTAACTGAAATATATATATATATATATATATATATATATATATATATATATAATCTTGGATATAGAAATATAAATAAATACTTTTAAATTTTATTTTAAGTTAACGAATAAGGTTGAAGCGTAGACTCAGAATGCTTAAGATTCCCATTGATAATTTAGTTCGCATTATACTATAATAGTTAAAAATTTTATTTGGAATTTTTCATCAGCTCGATTGAAAATCGGAACTGGAATCCTTCTTCGTTCAAAATTAGAGTTTGGATCGAGTAGAATCAAAATCTCATTTGGGTGTATAAGCAGGTTATAATCAGATGTTAATTATCATTATTTTTGTACTCAATAAAGAATGAATAATGTTTTTCTCGAATCTCTAGTTTTTATAAAGAACAAATAGTTTTGTTTACAATTTTTTAATTCTAAAAAAAAATTCGAAGAATTAGAAAAAATAATGCATCCAGAGATCGAGCGGATTTTTGATATATGAATGTCAATAATATCGTACATATAAGCGGATTTGGTAAATTTTATAATTGCTTCATCAATGGAAATCCTATATGATTTAGGATCAGGTAATATATAAATATAACTTATGCAATAAATTGGTTCCTTCTATTGTATCATCGCCATTGTCTATTGTAATATTTATATACACTCCTCTTATCGTCTTGAAAAAAGAAAAAAGAAAAAGAAAGAAGGAACGACAGAGAGAGAGAGAGAGAGAGAGAGAGAGAGAGAGATGTATAGAAAGATAGATTGCAGAGATTGGTACTTTCATTGGACAGCCTGTTGAAGATATTTTCTAGCTTACACACCAGCTTATAATATTCCGCTTCGTATCAATGCTTCTCCTACTTCGTTGTCCCTTGTTCTGCACCCCCGACAGTCATGATATACGCATGGATCATAGAAATTTTTTCTTTAATTCTATATATATATATATATATATATATATATATATATATATATATATATATATAATACACAGTTTAAACTCGCGAGTGGCATGCACGCGAGGATCGATTCGCGTGTCTCGAGGAAAACCAGGGCGGAAGGGGGGCTTAATACCGCATTACACGGGGAGCCTTGCTCGTTCGATACCCCCTTAGCCAAAGGGATTGTGTTATCGCACCCTCCCTCGCCTTGCCTATGTATATATAGCACTGGAATGCATTTCTCGTCCGATACCATCGTCGACTCTCGTTCCTTCATTCCGAATCTGATATATATCTATAGGACAAGGCTTCTTTGTCTTTTTTTTAAGGTTCCCTGCCCCCATCCCCCTCTCTCTAGCTCTCTCTAAGAGGGGAATAGACACCTCGTTGTACAGATCTGTACCTTGAACTATGGTTACTGGACTCTGGAGGATTCTTTCAGGGTGGGGCAGGATAGGGGGAAGAGACGTTTGGACGGGCTCGTCTTATATATATAAAGAGATACGTTTGCTCGGGCGAAAATCTTATCTTTACACGGGGAGAGATAGAGAGCACACACGGGGGAATCTTAAGTGTTTTTTCGAGTGCGAAGATTGGGGCCAAGCGGCGCGGTCGAAGCTTGCCGTATAGTAGGCGCAATGGGAACCATCTTCGAAGCTCTCTTTCTTCTGGCGATTCGAAAGTTATTTGATTTTTTTCTTTAAAGTACTCCAAGAGAATATTTCAAAATATTTTATTGTTTCTTTGCCTCTCAAGATTATGTCTATTTATTTTGCCTTGTTCGTGATTTACATGTAATTCACGGACCATACCGTTCTTCATAAAAATGAGTTCTCGGATACTAGTTTTTCAACGAAAATATCGATTGAAAAATGCATACACTTCGTATTTGAAAGTATAGCATCAATGATGTAAAATTTTGCGACGCATGTATATAAAAAAGATATGCATCGATTGGTTCGTAAAAGAGTTTCTAAATAAGACTGCGATTGGAATATAAATGATTGATGCTCGACAACAACAACAACAAAGCGAAATAAAAATACTTTACAATTAACGGAAAAATATTTTAAACTAAATTCTGAAAATGGACGAGGAAGCGAAAATTTCGTCGTTTCAAACTCCCAAAAACAAAAACACTCTCGTACTGTACGGACAGTCGCAATACGTACAAAATCCGTTTTCCGATTTCGTACCCAAAAGGCAGTGCGATTTTTTCGCGAATAAAACTATTACTTCGTCGAAGGGCGGAGGTCACATCCGC
The DNA here is from genome assembly GCA_018907035.1 of Sycobia sp. Sy_11. Classification (NCBI taxonomy): domain Eukaryota; kingdom Metazoa; phylum Arthropoda; class Insecta; order Hymenoptera; family Epichrysomallidae; genus Sycobia; species Sycobia sp. Sy_11. Next base: position 5,366,473 of record JACCIC010000012.1, on the reverse strand, counting down.
GAGAGAAACATGCATATTTATGGTATTTATACGAACGGTCAATTATAGATCCCAAGCGCGTTTTGTGCTTTCAAAGCTTTGAAAAGCAAAGAGATAAAAATGCAGCGCGTTCAACTTTATTTTCCAAAATTTACATAAAGTTATAAAAATTTTCCACGCACACATACGCGCGCGCGCGCGCGCGTGCTCCAAGCGATATGTTCCTCTTTATCTTTTGCTAAATAATGGAGTATTTTGATAATTCTGATAGAAATAGATAAGCTGTATATATTTTAGTAAAATTTTTTAATTCAATTCAGTCAGTTTACAATAGAATCTATTGAAATGATTAATTAATTGTTTAAAAAAAGCTATAGAGCCAATTCTATACAGAAATTTTACGTATAAGTTTCATTACCGATTCATATTATAACGATGGTTCTATTTATATGCCCAGATAGTGTATAATTATGAAATTATCACCAAGAAAATCATCAATTAATTTCGCTTTATATCCGTTGTTATACTGAATTGCGAATGCTACTCTATTGTATTTCATGACAAAGTAAAGTCACAATAATAGTTTTATGTGTTATAGCGAAACGCTATTCCTAATTATTGTATTTGTCGTTAACATATAATATGAAAGTATAACGTTCACCGCGCTTAACTCTTATATTTATTGAATACTTGAAGTTTCACATCGATAAGAATCAGATTATTTCCCAGAATAAGAACAGAAAAAAAGGAAACAGTAAAAGAATGAATTATTTGATACAAAAAGAAACAAAACATTCAGATTCAATATAATAGATCTGGAGCAATTGTAAAAGAAACTTTGACCGCAAAATGCAATCGACTTGTTCAGGAGATACGAAGAAGTTGCCTTCTCTCCCCCCCTCTCTCTCTCTCTCTTCCTCCCTATTCGTATATAATGTACGAAGTTGCAGGACATGAGTACAGCCCATAAGCTGGATTGGATATATATATATATATATATATATATATATATATATATATATATATATATAGATGTAAACGTATATATACTTTAGACCGTCTCTTTGGCACATTTAACGAAAGTAAAAGAAGTTCGCCCGCCTTTGTTCGAACGGTCAAAGCATTTCTGGGCTGTGGCTCATTTTTTTGAAGCTCCTCTCTCCGACGAAGATGCCTTGTAGTAATGTATCCATACGTATTCGATGATTTCGAGTGATGAATGAACAGATATATGCGTACATGCCGTTGAATATCGGCTCGATGTATCATATATATAACAAAGAATAAAAAAACCAAGGGAGATATGATATGTGGAAGACGCACATCGCAAGCACGAAACGAGAGAATAACAATGCGCCGCAAATGCCATTCAAAATTGAGATCGCGCTAGATACGGGATTCATTAAAAAGAATGGGCGACTGGCCTGATGATGCTTCGTCCCAGTCTAGCCGGTTTGTTTTAAAAAGGCCAAGTGCTTCAAGAAGAAAAGATAGATCCCTATAGAAGAACGTGGTCAAATCAATGCACTTGAAAATCTGTATTCGTGAAAAGATTTTCTGATTGTTTCCCACCGCGCGTGTCTTGCTCGGTAGTTTTTATGATTGTACGTTATTTTATTGCATGCATTTTCTTAATGGATTTTTTTTCAATTAATATTTTAATTGAAAACAAATATAGATATTTGTTCTAGCCAAAATTTGTAATAAAAAGGAGCTAAGATCCTGTGAGTTGAATTCTGATTATTTTTGTAAGTAAGATGACAACTGACCCACTTTTGACGTAACGTGCTAAATACACACTTTTCGTCCACTTATAGTTAAAACTAGACAAATTCAGTAGACATAATAAACATTGCATAAATTAGGCGATGTCTATCAGCGTGATCTCGGCCGCCTATAATGAGTCAAAATGTGTCAATTTGACTAGTCCATCGCGGGAACAAACTAAATCAATCATTGCAAGTGTTATTTATATCCAACGCGATCCAACGTATAATTATTCGTGCATCTAAAAAAGAGCCCTAATAACCTGTCTGTTAAAGAAATAAAAAGTCTGTTGTCTTAGTCGATAATACCTGGATAGTGACCAATTTCAGTTAATGAAAATCCCGAAGTTTATATATCATGAGAATATTATACATCCTTTAATTCTATTAACATTGTACAGACAATATAGCAATATTCATCAACATTTATATTGGTGTACACACACTAGATTGTATACCCAGTTCCTACTAGATAAGACCGTTTATCAGTTTGGACAGTAAAGGATCTTCTCGAATATAATACACGCCAGGATTAATTTTACCTCAAATGGCTTTGCTCTGCGCGAACTTACTAAAACACTCCCCCCTCTCTCTATTCATCGTTTCCTAGCCATTATTGTCATCGTTGAAGCCCGCATAAAGTGGTCTTTTCCCAATCCACCCACTCGACTCCCATGCTCCAGAAATCATATGTTCCTTTATAGATCCTGCCGTATGTGATCAAAGTCCCGGAAGCAATCCTTTATATTCATGGAGCTTAATATATATTATATGGTCCGCAATAGAGTCTATATATGTAGGAGATATCAATTATTCCTCTGATGTAGATAGTGGTGACCACAGTGAATTTGACATTATTATGAAGAATCGGCAGTTTAGTTGAGCTGACTATACGAATATAGATTCAATAAACACATTCAATAAAACAAAAAGTCGTTTTCGAATAACATTTGGTTATTGATTCGGGTCGAAAGCATATGGAAAATGTATCGTAGATTTCTCGATCGATGCCTCAATGATAACCAGGAAGTTATATTTCTATGTTAACTGGGAGTAAATTAAGAAAGCTTGTATATGTTTTTGATTTTGGAAACGTTCATAGAGCAAATCGACATATTTAGGATAGATCGAGATACATAGGAAAGATGACACCTCTTATTAAAACTGGTTGCGTTTTCAAATTAACCACGACAGACAATTGGCGCTTTAGAATCTTGAATCATGTAGGCTATTCCATGGGATTTCTACATCAAGTGGTGGCATAATTTTTGTACGATTGTTGATCTCGTGGTTGTCTGGTAGGTAGGTTTCATGCTACAGGCTTATAAAGCATTATGACTTCGGTGGCTATTGTTGGCACTTTTAGGTATCCTAAAAAGCGAACAGACACAGCTTTTGTACAGGAGAATTCATAAACGGTATACATACCACAATGCTTCAAAGCAACAATCCGGAGTTAAGAACTTATCAAACTAACAAGGTCAACTATGCAGCAACCGTTCCGTACAATTAACCCTGGCGGATAAAACGCGGACGATAATCCCGCAACAATTACACCCTCCTTGACGTCCTCCTACTCTCCAAAAAGCGGACAGTATAAGTTTTCATATAGTATATTATATATTACAGTAAAATCGCGTTAAATAAAAGAGTTTCATATCGCGTAGGCCTTTATATACAATTCCGTTACCGCTAATAACGCGTCGCGCTCCCACTCCGGCTATTTCATTAAAAGTCGGATCAGTTTTATATCCTCGGCTATAGTAGATGTGTGTGTCTATGTTAGCGTGTGCTCACACATAGCATCCCCCGCGGCAAAAGAGGGAATGAGAGAACTGTGTCTATACAATCGCGGGAGAAGAGTGTTGTTGTGCACAGCCGTCGGGACGGGCAACAACCGCGCGCGTTATCTTCGCACACCGCACCGGGGTCCCACCGCGGCAATTCTCTAATCGTGCGCGAGCTGAAGACGAGAGGCAGAGAGAGAGAGAGAGAGAGAGAGAGAGAGAGGGAAAGAGAGAGATGATTCGCACTGATAGGTCAGTATAGACTCTCGTTTAAAACGAACTCATCCAACGGCAAAACGCATAAATGCACACAGACGCGAAGTGACCTGCATACATATAGGATTATAATGTTCATGATATTGCAAGTGTATAAATATACACGTGGACTTTGTTTATCCAGGCTGAAAGTCATGTTTCACCTGAATTACGCGCGATGATTACAATCCCAAATTTTATCACTCTCTCTCTCTCTCTCTCTCTCTCTCTCTCTCTCTCTCTCTCTCTCTCTCTCTCTCTCTCTCTCTCTCTCTTCTCTCTCCTCTCTCTCTCTCTCTCTCTCTCTGTCTCTCTCTCTCTCTCTCTCTCTCTCTATCTTTCTTTCTCTCTCTTTTTTCTTTCTATTCCTTACCCATGGTGGGCTGAAAAAGTGCGAAACCATATCAACGCAAGTTGTGTAAAAGATTGAAATCGTTGCATCGTCGCAAACAAAACACACACCGACTGACGGAACAGGTCATGAAGCGAGAAAGAGAGAGAGAGAGAGAAAGACAAAGAGAGACAGACTCCAGTCATATGGACTGCTCGAAATTAGCGTTGACATAGAAAAAATAAAGAAGGAAGAACATCCCCAAATTTTTGAGAGAGATTTGAAATTTAGCTAGATGAGATATTGCGTCAGACAAGGTATGTGGTAATACGAATGATATTATGTGACGATATTGTGTTTTTGATTAGTAAATATATATTGTGCTTTTATCAGACAAATTTTTTTGTTTTGCTGAGTCTAGGATCATTTTGAATAATTTTTTGTAGGCCATGTAATTGTAAGCTAATAGAATCAAGAAAAATATCGTAACAAAGTGATCATAGTATAATTGACATCTGGACAGGGTTTTCATTATTTTTTTTCCGTTTTTGACCAATTATTACTTTCAGTCATTTAAAGACAATTGTAACACATACGTATCGTAAGAAATACAATTATAATAATGCAACATAACGCAATTATGGCTTTCATAATGAAAACTGCGCATTCAGCATTTAATTATGGCCGAAACTGGCAGTAAAAGCAGTCTCAATTAAGAAAGCACGCTGGCGGTTACGCGCATGCGCACGAAATCGAGTCTCCCTTTGCTGCCAATGACTGTACCGTCTGAACGAAACCGTCCTTATTTCTTTTATTTCTTTTCTTCTCCCTTTTATTATTATTTTCTTAAGCCTTTAAGGCTTTATTAAAAACGTCACACATCTCACCCTCGCTTCGCTCGAATGTGTCGCGCGTCTCTCGGTTTTTATTTGGCGATATTTCATCGTCGACAATCAAGAAGCGTTCGTGTAAAGCTAATAAACTTCAATTTTGCTCAATCCGCTCTAATTAATATCGACCTCTCCTCTTCACTCTCTTGCTCCCTCATTCTTATACTTACATATAAGTATCGAATATAAGACGTGCGCGAGTGCGCACGCGCACTGATGCAATGTGTGAGAGATGTCGCGGCGAAAACTTTGCTAAATGTCGATATTCCTTTTTCCAACTTCCATTCCAAGCGTAATCCTCTCTTCGCATAAATTAATCGGGTATATAACTGGTAAGATGGCCAAGCTCGGGAGAGAGAGAGAGAGAGAGAGAGAGAGAGAGAGAGAGAGAGAGAGAGAAACTGAGAGAGCAATAGACACTTATACTCGGTTAATACTTCAAACTTCGTAAGTGAGCGATTCGATCATCGGGTTAACTATGCGCGTAAAATACGGACTGGTCTAGCAAGAACTTGGGACTTTAATTAATAAGGGCCATTATGAATGGCACTCGGACATGAATTATGGAAATGTATATATATATATATATATATATATATATATATATATATATATATATTACATACATACATACATATATGTGCGCGCTCTCGAAGTTTTTACGAAGTTATTCAGCTTTGGAGCTTTCGCGTATTCTACAGAGTTGAATAACCAAAAACATATGAATTTAATAAGATCGAATGGTATATCGTATATTATATATATATATATATATATATATATATATATATATATATATATATAATCGGAAATTGAAGTAAAATTCCGATTTAAATTGTAATTCGCTGAATTTTATTATAATATATTAGTATGCACGAAGCTTCGCCAATGAAATTTCAATACGTCGAGTTTGGACACGCTCTCTCTCTCTCTCTCTCTCTCTCTCTCTCTCTCTATCTCTCTCGCTCTCTTTCGTATTCCACAACCATTGCGCATACGCGAGTATTTCCAATTATTCAACGATTCTGTCTCCCCTCCCCCACCCTTATTTCTAGAGAAAAAGAACCTTGATTCCTCATCCGACTCTTCCCGTTGTAATTTTGTCTGTCTATAATGCCTATAAAGAATAAGAACAGGAAGAGGAGGAGGAGAATGAGGATAGTAGAAAAAATACGAAAAGTACTTCTTCAAGTATATACAACGAGTCGATCAGAATGCACCGGCAAGCTATATAGAGTGAGAGGAGAGAGAGAGAGAGAGAGAGAGAGAGAGAGAGAGAGAGAAAGAGGGGGTGGAGGAGGAGGAGAGTCTTTTGCTTTCCTGACCGACAGACCGGAGGCGCGATCGACGAGTTGCGCCGCTGCGGACGCGCGCTTGTTGCGAAGAGAGAATATCCCGGCAGCGTATAATATACGATGCAAAGAACGAGGGAGGAACGATGGAGAGGAAGAGAGAGAGAGAGTGAGAGAGAGAGAGAGAGAGAGAGAGAGAGAGAGAGAGAGAGAGGGAGAAAGAGACAGACAGACGAAACGACGACTTGGCCTTGGACGACGGTGTCGGCGACGGCGACGAACTGCTGTAAGGCATTGTTTGCCGAACAGATGCGCCTGAGTACCGCAGAGGAGAGGATACGCTCCCGGGCGAATTACGGCTTATTCACGGCCAATTACAAATATATACATATATATATATATATGTATATATATATACATATATATATATATATGTATATATATATATATATATATATATATATATATATATATACATATATATATATAGTGGCACTAGTGGAACGGCAATAGCGAAATATTTCACTTAGAATATATTATTTGTTTTGATACAGCGGGTTATATTATTGTTGCATAAAACAAATATTAAACGAAAATGAAAAAAAGTGCAAATATAATGTAAATATCGAAATTGAGCAGGTCGGACAAATTTAATGCGAATAAGAAAATCATAACAGTTGGGTATAATTTTTAGAATTGGGATATGCCAAGCCAAGCAATGGTTAAGCAACGTTGTAATGTTTTGAGAAATAGATTGTTCGAGAGACAAATTTATTTATTTACCTATCTGTACGTCGAATATCGTAAAAAACCCTCCAAAAAAATTTGATATCTACGAGTTATGAAACAATTTCTATATTCTGCCTTCGTCTCTCTTGAGATATCCTTTATATGCGAACCATGCGTATCACTTCTTAAATATATTACGATTTTTTTTCAAAGAGTGAAAAATCAAATACTCATTTTTTCCCGCTAAAAATCTGCTATTTATGATTTTTCGCGAGGCATCGATGCATCGCTCGGAAAAATCCGAGAAACAGATTGGCAAATTGAGGGAAAAAAAAGAAGATGTGCATTCTTTTTCAATGAATTTTTTACAAATATTATGATAGGATAACATTTCTTTTAAAAATTGGAACTTGAAAGAAAATCAGAGATGATAATGAAGATGAGGTATCTCCTCAGATTTTATTAATCACAGAAAATGAATACATATACAATAATTTGAAATAAAAACTACTTTTTCTAAATGGTATTTAAACGAATTCCCAGATTCAATTTCTTACAGACATTTTTTATATAATACCAAAAAAAAAACTAAATAAAATATCAACGAAATATATTTTTGCTTTTGAATTACACAAATATATCCTATTACCATTTTTGGTGCGAGTTGGATTGACGTTGCAGTATATACATTATTCATTAAGGATTGTTCAAAAGAAAAAAAATGAAATACGAGATCCGAAACAGATAGTGCAAAAAAGCGATATTTTATAAGGAAAATGATCGCCTTTGTATGAAAAAAGTCACCAATAGCTTTATTATAGGCAATATCCTGAAAAAAAGAATCCTTTAAAAAATCTTTAAACAGAAATATCCGCATGGCTCGAGCATGGTTGCACAAGTTGATTTTGAAAGTTTATTTATAGCCCCTGAGACTTCATTCCGCGCTTCGCCTCGAGGTATAAACTGCCTCGCGAGCTAAATAATCAACTGTCGCGCTCATTTCGAAATGCATTATTTTTAGTTCCCAAAGCCCCGATATTTTTCATAGAGTGGGAGATAAATTTCATACATTTCGGAAGATATATTCTCCAGTAGCAAAAACGATCGATAACATTAACTCTATAGAAATAATTTTTTCTTTTCCGATGTATAGAATGGAAAATGGTTGGAAGTAAATTATTTCCAACGAACTAGCATACTTTGTATGTATAGGTGTATCCAAAATTCGTACAGACAAGGAAATGAAGCTTAAATATTTTGAAATACGGTCGATTACGCCGCCGCGTAAAAAGTAAGCAGAAATTGGTAAAGAAGGCCGGCAAAATTCTACTAACGTTGTCGAAAAAAGAACCGAGTTAAACTATTCAATTGCAGTTTTTGTACCCTCGAATTAATCTTAAGGAACGGGAATAATAAGCCGCCGTGCCGGAGTTTAACTTTGAATCTAGGGTCCGTCTGCGCCTTTGTTCAGAAATAAACTTAAAAAAAAAAAAAAAAGAGGATAATGGCCGACGAGGCGAGCCGTGCAGCAGTTTTTCTCGATAATTTCTCTAGATATTTTCGTTGTCAGCACCTCATGCGGGCTCATTAGCTCGGTATATATCTCGGTATAGATTTTTCACGTGCGTACTTCAATATATATATATATATATATATATATATATATATATATATATATATATATATCGTTCCTCGTTCTTGTCGATGCTAATCCCCCCTCTCCGACCCATTACTCCGGACCAGTCATCGCAGTTACACGGCGTATCCATATGCGCACACATCTCTTTGTCCCTTTTTGCTAATTTCGTATTCAACTCCCAATATGTGTTTGTGTGTGTGTGTGTGTGTGCGCGCGCGCGCACACTCGACCTTTTCCACCCGCGCTAATACTACTACTACCACGACACACACACACATAAGTGCGTGCGCGCGCACACGCACATACAAAATAAACTCGCGCACGGTGTCGAGAGTGTCGTTGTCCCCGCGGTGCATATAAATGTATATTATACAGTCGCGCTGAGCGCGCGCGCGCGGTTGTGTGCCTATATGTGCGTGTCGCGTGCATGTGCGCGCTTTGAGATTAAACCCGTGGCCTCTTCCCAGAAATTCGCCGTTCCTGCGCGGCATACCCAACACGTGACAACTGATGTGCGCGCGGTATGCGCGGACGCGCCGAGAGAGACGATGCGCGCGCGGTCGCATACGGGACGGTATCGGTGAGACGAGGAAAGAGAGAGAGAGAGAGAGGGGGGGTTCATAAACCACGCGGCAGACCGGAAGGACTGGAAGAGATGAGAAGAAAAAATATACGCCTTTTACAGACTGAAGAGACTGAGAGGGGGGGGGGAGGGCACTCGGCACGCATGCAGGCGCTCGTGGGCGCTTTATCTTTTATTTGAACGCTCTCTCCTGAGCTCTCTCCCCATCGTCGTCTACAATCAGATATAAGATTATATATATATATATATATATATATATATATATATATATATATATATATACATGTAAGAATTGAAGAAATATAAGATTTTTTAATCTCTTATTTCTATAGTCTATAAATCCTGCTTTTATAAGGTCTCTGCTATGACGTTTGGGCATCAGAGGTTCGTCAGGATATAGCTTCTCTCTCTCTCTCTCTCTCTCTCTCTCTCTCTCTCTCTCTCTCTCTCTCTCTCTCTCTCTTTCGCTTTCTTCCTCAAAAGCATAATATAAATAAATAAAACATGAAAGATTTGTTGACATAGCAGGTATAAACAGTGAATAAGCAATTTCCATTTGTACATTCTGCTTGGTTATATTTTATCGTATTTTTCGTTTTACAAACAGACGACGTCAGAACGAATCGATTTTAAACTCATTTTCGAAGGGATTTGCACAATTTAATCCACGCATCATTATCATTATTATTATTAACTGTAAAATTAGAAATGATCACGTTCGAATAGTTTAACCCGACGCAGGCTTTCTCTCTCTCTCTTATATACGCGAGCGTCTAACGAGCTCTTTCATAGTCTTTCGCTCTGTTGATACTTCGCACAATGTGGCAAGCAAGAGCCTCACAAAGCCAAAGTAAATATCACGAGCCGCGGAGGCGCGACCAATGTAACACTCTTCATATCGGCGGCGTTAGTGTACAGATTGTATAATACCGTTATCGGATTCACATAGCCAGATTGTAACTTATTTTTCTAAAATTAACCGATAAAAGCGGGATATAAAAATCTAGCTATCGGAGGAAAGAAAAGAGTGTGTAAATGAGCGCGGGTGTACCGAAGGTGTAAGACGTACGAGAGACATTTTTACGAACGGCACGTTTCTACCGTATTATATATTACGTACTGATAATAAGCGTTTACCATCCGGTTGCTCCAAAATTGCTCCTTCGTCTCTCATCTTTTTTTCGTCTTCATTCTTCGAGACTTCCGCTGATGTTACCGAGTCTTTCTTCCCCTCGCAACTATATATATATATATATATATATATATATATATATATATATATATGGTCGTTCCAATTATATTTATAGAACCGTTCGCGTCGAGTATTTCGCTACGAGCGAATCTTTCTTCCCTCCCCTTCCGCCCCCGATTTTTTGAAAGATTCGCGCATAACCGCCACTCCACGGGCTAAAGCTATCGATGCGTAAAGTGAACAAAAAAAAAAAACAGGCGCAGCTGGTATAATGCGAACCCCCTCCCCCCTCTCCCTCTTTCTCCTCCCCGACGGCTTCTCTCATCCGTCCGTCCCCCCGTTCTACACCCCGAGGACTTATGGTAATATTTGGCGTATCCTATATATGTATTAGATATATAAATATACAGACGGGACAACGTCGACGACGACGACGACGACTTACTTGGATGGGTGTGGCAAAAGGCGCAGCAATGCAGTCGCACCATAATGTATAATGTATAATGATGTGGATGCAATTTACGCTGGCCGATGCGGCAGAGGCCGCGTCGCGTAGACACTCGGCGGTAAAAGGGCCGCGCCGACTATACATGCATACATATATGCATACATACTGATGTATATATATATATATATATATATATATATATATATATATATATATACAGCCCCGGAAGCTCGCGAGCTTCGGCAAGAGAGGAACTGCGTGTGTAAGCGGCAGTTCTGTAAATTGGATAATTATGCTAAGCACGCCGAGCTATATATCAGCGTTTATAATATGGAACTGCGGGTGAAGCTCTGTATATATATATATATATATATATATATATATATATATATATATATATATATATAATTTATGCCACGGGCGCGCCACAAGGCAAGGCGAGAGAGAGAGAGAGAGAGAGAGAGAGAGAGAGAGAAGAGTGAATGTAGAGAAAGAAAGGTAGCTGTATAAATACATTTTCTTTCTGGTGTATTTATGTAGATGTATTTATGCACATACGTGTGGAGGCGTAATGAATGAACTTTTTTTTAGGGAGAGAAAGTTTGAGTTTGCTTTACATTAACGCTAAACGTTTCTTTATATATCTATAGAAACATATATCACTGTGTTATGAACATAATGTTGTAGTGTATATCGATATTATATCGATAAACGACGACCAGTGAAAGCACAACAACAACAGCTGTCCACACTCTCTTATCACGACGAATTCTCTCTCTTTTTTTATCCCATTAAGTACATATAAGATTCTCCACGCTGCGAAAATCGAATCCGTGAAATTCGGTGAAATTTTCACCTACTGCGGCCGTCCGATCAGAAACACTTTAGGGCTACCTTAACTCTTTGTTATGGCCCTTATAATAAATAATGTGAAGGCCCTTTAATTGTTTGTAAGTATTTACGATAGGTTTAAATGTGCTTTTAATTAAAGCCCGGGAGAGGGCGCAACAGTATGACAAGTAAAAGAAGGTTGATTTTGCAAACTGTAAACATGTTCAAACTGTAAATAGTCGATTTAAGCTATACCTTGTGAAGTATTTAGATAGTCAAAATTAAATGTGTGCGCTGATACGCACGGGCGCGCGAGCGCGCGTATATTATAAAATTGTAATTGATGATAAGATAAATATAATAATATTTATAATATATAATTAAGAATTTATTTTTTAAACCTACATAACCTTACTTTATATTTAAAGCTATTAAGCTACACGCACGTACAGAGAGAGAGAGAGAGAGAGAGAGAGAGAGAGAGAGAGAGAGAGCGAGAGAGAGAGCGAGAGAGAGCGAGAGTCAGCTGAAAACAGAAACAATTTGCATCTAGTTCCAGACCCTGGAATGATCCTTGAAGGGCCGGAAAATCTTCTAGACATTCCGGGCCTGGTGATCGGCTGCACACGCCTTCTAGCGCCCTTAACAGGCGCCTTACCAGGGCCATAGAACGATGTTTGGGGCACCAGATCAGGCCCTAATAATAATACTAATTACAATTTTCTGACCGGGCAGCGATCGCGCTTATCGACGTGAAACGGCTGATTTGCCACCGACTGTATCTTCGGTGCGTAATCGCTGTTAAGCGCGCGCCGCGCCTGTGTGTGTAAACATTACGGGTAGATCGCGGAGTCCGATTGTTATATCGCCGCGTTACAGTGCGCCGTCTCCCGCAAGTGGCCAAAATCTTTCTCGGTTCGTATATAAGGCCGATCAAATCCGTATGCCGAGTAACAATGTATACAGCTCGTCTGCGATGGCTCTAACGTATGTGCAGATTATATATATATTAAAAATGTATCGAATCTAAGGAATTCGATGCTGTTGGCCTGTTTAAGTTTGAGTATAGAGTTTCGGTTCAAAAATTAAATTATGTATCGGAGAATCGATGAAAGGATATTTACACTGGATTTTGAAACAGAGTTGTTTTTCACCGTTTATTCGGCGAATTTATCGATGGATCAGCGAATGTGTTGGCAAAGAGGGATATTTATATATTTCAGAATTCTTGGCGCTCAAAAGACCAAACACGTTATGTGAGTTAAATTGATCCCAGGCGATATGTATACATTGTTTTATACATAGTAATAAAATTTTATCGAGCTTTATGTGAATATATATATATATATATTGTTGATTATATTAGCCTTCTATAAAGAATAAAGCAAAAAATACTTGGAACTAAATATTGGAGAGTATCGTAAAAGGATGTAAACATATGTGTCCACTGGGTCTTATTACGATCTGCGTCTTTGCTGCCCTGCGCGGCAAATGATTTATGAGTTTATTGTCTAGATGCTTGATGTGTTTTTATAGGTTTTAAGTTTCTCACAAAAGCTTGCAGAGTTTTCAATTTCGAGTACTGCAGTGAGTTTTGCGTCGTCCTTTCGTTTGAACAGACGTCTTTTCTTTAATAAAGTTCATGCTAAAAGATTATTTCGTGTATCTTTATTTTAACATTCCACCTACTATATTTAATAAAAATTCAATATATATATATATATTGACGCCATTACAACGATGATTTTTTAAATTATTATTATGAACATATAGTAACAAAATCAACCTGAACAGGTCATCGATGCACTCTTGCCGCCGACGAATCGTTGCCGTAAAAATGAATAAATCGCTTAAGTATTTTATTTAAAATTTTTCCATTACGATCGATAGGCGATATATAAGCTCTTCATATGAAAATTGACACATATAAAACGGACCTGGCGAAAACCGCTCATTTCTAATTTCCCTTCGGAAAATTCGCACATTCCATTTGTTTAGGTAAACGCACGTACAAAATTGCAAATTTTATTTCAAGGCATTAAAGAAGGGCGAATATATCAGTAAATTACTCGTAGGAGTCCAAATATTCTCATTTTAATTACTCGACGTTACGTTAGTTTTTTCAAACGCCAAATCTGTAAATACGTGAAAATGTGCGAATTTTGCTACTTTTCTTCGTCGAGAAACTCGACGGAATTTTTTCACCTCTTTCCAACCGAATTAATGAGCGACCATTTTTTAATTGTAATTCTGAATCGTTTTTGAGATTAAAGCGAATTGTGCCACAGGCTAAATTTTTGTACTTAAAGTTTTTTCACAGAATTCGTAAGAACTAACCTCGAATTTTGGCAAAATTCGAAAGAGGACGAGTCCAAGGAAAACGTGTATACTTATATATCAGATTCTGATTCGACTTTTTAACGAAAAGTAAATATTTTCGCGCGTGTACACGAACTGGAAAGCGCTCAAAAGTGCATGTTTTTTTTCTTTGGCACTTCTAGAAGGTTGGTCTATCCGCGAATTCTGAATTCAAAGGATAATTTTAAATTCAGTGGATCGACAAAAGAAATGCCACAAAAAATATCCAAATGCGTGGTAAGAATGGTCTTATTTGGTTGCCCTGATACGTACTCTATTAGATTCACTGGCGGGAGGTGGGCGAAGAAAAACGAAAATTTCTGCTCTATAAGAAATCAGTTGAACTTTAAAGGCGACCTATTCGATCGGTAAAATATTCATCCATTCTTGTAAGTACGTGGACAGCGCTATCTCAATCATACGACTGTTTCAAGAATTACTTATTTTCGGCAACGCCTTATTATCAGTGTCTGCCTTGATACTTGAGTATTATATCATACGGGCGAATTTAATTTGATTTGCACGTCGATGAAAATAAAACCTATTTGAGGGGCTCTTATTATTTTAGCCTTCTATAAATATAAAGCGCGTCTTGATACTCGTAATTTCAATCAAAAATATTTAATCGATTATAATGAGACTTTTGCTTCAGTAGCAAGAATTACAAGCTTTAGATTAATTATAGCGTTTGTAAATCAATATAATTTGCTTGTTCACCATATGGATGTAAAAACTGCATTTTTAAATGGTTCATTGCAGAAAGAAATTAACATGAAAATTCCTGAAGGAGTTAAATACAAAACAAATCAAATGGATTGAAACGAGCAGTAAGATGTTGGTTTGAAACTTTTCATAAATCATTAATAGCATATGGTTTTAAAAATTCATTAGTTGATCGTTGCATATATATTTAAATAAAAGAGAAATATCTAAGAATATATATGTTGTAACTCTACGTACATGATTTAGTAATCGTTACGACCGATATTCACACAATGAATAATTTTAAAAATTATTTAATGAATAAATTCAGAATGACAGATTTAAAAGAAATTAAACTTTTTCATGAAATAAAAAATTATAATAAGATGTAATTACGATGTATATAATGAAATAATAAAATAATTAAATTATAAAATAATGAAATAATGACATAATGATGTACTTATTCTTAATTAGAGTTCATATATAAAAACGATTTTAAATTAATTTAACACGAGTGATTGTGATGCTGTAAGCACACCACCTGAAAATAATATAAATTATATTGATTTAAATTCAGATAACAAATACGACGCCCTTTTCAAAATCTTATCGGATGCTTAATGTATGTAATGATTTGTACGTGTCCAGATTTGAGTACAGTAATAAATATAAGTAGATATTCAAATAATACAGAACTATAGAAATGCCTAGAAAGAGTTTTGAGATATTTGAAATGTTCGATTTGATATGTTGAAATGTGTATCTTTATTTTAACATTTCACCTACCAAATTTAATAAAAATTCAATAGCTCTTATATAGGATTAAGAATTTTTCGTGCAGGAAATTAAATCGCAATTTTATACGACCGTCTCGGCATTAAGTACGCGGACGATGCAATGGTATATAATGGCGGGCGAAAGTATGGAAAATGGACGAAGGGCTCGTCGGGCAAAACTCGTTTTAAAGTACAATTTTCGTTCGCCGGTCTCCCCCCCCCCTCTCACTCACGGCTCTAGGCCTGTTATATACACATGCGAGAAAATTACTTACTAACGGAAACTGTATAATATAGAACGGACGTCGCGCGAAGGTTTCGCATAGCACGCGCGTGAGCGCCGGGCATAAAGAAATGTATACAGAAATGTTTAAGAACCACCACCCCCTCCAAAAACCACGAAATTGTTTTTTAACGCCCCGATTGGACGAGTCGTGTTACTTTACTGCTGAGAAAAATACCCCCCCCCCCCAATGTAACTTCAGTTGTCGAATGAGTATTAATAAATTGATTTGAAAACGAGAAATAAGAGAATTAAGACGAAAATTAAGTAATTCCGTCAGTCCCGGTTCATGCCCCCCCCCCTAGGTCTCCGACGATTGTTAATCGACACGAGTAGCGTTATCGGAAAATCGTATCGAACCATCGTCAAACGATGGATTAAAAGAGGAGCAAGAAAAATCTGAATATCGCACAAAGATGGCCTATAGCACTATCAGATCTTTATTTAATATCAAGTATTTATTAAATAAAAAAATTCTTTCCAGTGGAAAGGCGAACAAGTCCGTGCGAAATTTCGTTGACTCGTCGTTGATTTAGCTATAAACCAAATTCCCCGAATCGAAAGAAGAAAAAACAAAGCTGGAATTTGCCTGTGAACGCGCGTGTGCATTTACTCGAACTTTATCCGGCGAAAGGGCACGTCAGAGAACACATCCCCGCGTTACTCGTGAAAAGTCCGAGCGTAACAGAAGAATAAAACGAGAAGGCCGAGAGGGAACGCAATAATCGCATCGAGCGACACGACGCGATCGACAACACGGCGGTACATATCGTGTTCTCGTTTCTCGCTCATTACAAGGCCTTCCGCTACATCGGGACCCGGGCCCAACGCGCGATTATCCGTAATTTTCCGAAGGATGAAAATACGGCGACAGACGCGTCTTAAGTTTTGAATTATATCGAGAATTTTAGCAGCATTGACGTCATTATCGAGTAAAAAAATATCAATTTTATTTCGGCTGTTTCGTGTTAGAAATTCGAAATTTTTTTTTAATTCACGTGCCTTCGAATTGCATAGGGTCTGTTCGCTCGTATAATATTTACAAACATGTCCATCAAATGATTAAGGGCCTTTCAAAAATGAAGAAAAAAAACACTTGAAGATTTCAGTTCGAGATCACGCGTCAGAGTGTAATGGTAAAACGAAATTCTGTCGGATGTCTAATCTCTCTCTCTCTCTCTCTCTCTCTCGCTCTGTCTCCCGGAAATGTCAAGTTGTAAATCTACAAAGTACGCTGGCAATACAGGTTCGTTTGTAAGAGGCCAGTCGATTTCCTCATCGACATACAGCGCGGCGCGGCACTCCCACATCCAGTCTGACCCGCGGTCATCGGAAACTCTCTCTCTCTCTCTCTCTCTCTCATAAAAAAGCCAACCACGAAGATGGGGGGTGAGAAAACGAGCCGCGTATATTCGACGTTCGGTATACAATTTCATTTATATAAAATATATGCAACTCTCAGCCTCTGGACTGCAAAAATCTAAGCGTATTGCAGTTATATGATTGCGCGCTTGTGTCGTCGTCGTCGAACAACGGCGTCGCGTGTCGCGGAGTCCGCTCTCCGCGCAACTTTTTCTCGCGCCGCCCCCTTCGGGCAGCCGGATCGAAGCCTGCATTACAAATAGGAGGCCGTTGTCGCTCGGATTGGAGGATAGGGGATGGATGGATATACACGTTATCGTTTTCTATGCGTATGGGCTCGAATTTTTACTCGCTCCTCTGTCTCTGTGTGTGTGTGTGCGCGTGTACACCGTGTACCCTCCTCTCCTGGCCGCCGCCAACGCACTGCTGCCGGCCGGATACATCGTCGGGGTCTCGCGCCATTCGTCATCTTGGGCAGGTCAGACGCGGTCGCGGCGAATTCGCGGAAAGAATGAGCTCGAGGCGGGACTCCTTTGGCGGCGCGCTGCCCCGGCTACCTTTCCATACACGAACCGGCTCGATGAAATGATTTCCAACGTGTTCGAATGCGTCGCGGGTAACATGATGTATGGACCCTTGGGGTACGACGCGCGACCGCGCATACGCGTCCCGTTCGTCGGCCGTTGCTGCTGTTGGCTGTGTCATCGTTTCTGACGCCGTCCCGCCTTCCCCCCCCTCTCTCTCTCCTCATAGATTCTTGCAACGTGCTGATTACAAATAAATCTGCATCTATACATTTATCTATCTATCCATTTATCTATCTGTCTATCTATCTAGTTGTCGATCTCGATCTCTCTTGCTCTCGTTGCGCTGAATAATGAAGGAGACGCAAGAGCCTGCGTCTGGCTCTGTTGTGTAACCAACAACTATACATATATATATATATATATATATATATATATATATATATATATATATATATATATAATACGAAATGACGAAAGGGGGGGAAAGTGGCGCACGGGACGCCCCGCGGCCCGCGCGGCGTACTCAATTTTACATTTTTTTTCCTCTCTCATTTTCATTTGTCCCCCGCTCGATTGTTCGCCTTATAGATTTATGCCCGCCGTGCGTCGAATAAATTGAAACGAAGTCAACCCACACGCACGCACGCGCGCGCGTGCACACAGAAACAGACACATACATATGAGAAAGTTAATATATGCGTAGAAAGCGTTAAATCGACGAAACGATTTAATATCGAATAAAAAGCCCCGAAAATCCTCTGGAAAAAAGAAGAAAAATCTTAACTTGTCATAATAAAGACACGGTCGCACCGACGAGAAGAGCAGTGGGCGCCGGATCTTTTTGTATAAGCAGCGATTTAGTATTGTAGAAATCGTATCTCTCCGTCGCTATTTTCATTCCTCTTCATCCTCGGCGAAGAAAAAACGAAATTTGTACGCATACATGCAATGCGCAATATTGTCAGAAAAGAGGATTTGTCTTCTGTCTGTCTATATATATATATATATATATATATATATATATATATATATATATATATATATATATATATATATATACATGTATCTACAGTTATAGACAAATCCAAATATTTCCTCGTATTTTCTTCCTTCTTCTTCGCGTGCGCACACAATATACTACAGTGAAAGATGAAAATGTCTATTTTGCTCTCTCTCTCTCTCTCTCTCTCTCTCTCTCTCTCTCTCTCTGCGCGCGCGCGCGCGCGTGTGTGTGTGTGTGTACGCAACAACTCCGTTCTTCGGTCCAAAAATTGGATCAGTTTGGATAATGCAAGGATAACCTACCTATACGTAAACACACACAAAGGGGCGGAAATACAGTTGTTTTGTTTTGCCGCGTGTATCTATATATGCATATGTATGTACATACGTATGGAAGTATGTATGCGCAGCGGAAGGAAAAGCAGCCGAGCGGATATATGCATATATATATATACACGCATAAGATCGACGTGTGGACGTGCACCCACAGAACGCGCAGAAGCTCGCGCATAATAATAATACGCGCAGCTGCTGCGGGCGCACCGCCGGAGTCATTGAGCGCCACCGACGGAGTCAATGTCGTCGAGCCTGCCGCGCTCCTCCCCCGGTTTCCTCCAGCCCCCCCCCCCCCCGCCGAGCCGCCGGGCCCAACTTCGCCCGACGGTCACTATATCTATATTTAATCTAATACTGGCGCGCATACCTCTGCGCCCGATGGTGCAGTTCGCACGCGCCATCTTATGACGCTGTTTCATCCTGCTTCTATGTATGTATATATGTATATACGTGTATATATATATATATATATATATATATATATATATATATATATATATATATATATATGTAAATACACACAAGGTGTCTCGAATAAACTTGGTCGCACTAGCCTGCAGGCAGTGAGCAGGAAAAATCCGTATAGAGAGGTTGTATATGTATTTTGTAGTAACTTGCAAATGGTTTTTGCGCTACTATAAGAAGGGTGGCGACTTTGAGTTGAATCTGAGGAACAATGGGGGGAGGGGTGGCCTCACGACTGTGTAAGTCAAAGGTTTAGTCGTTTATTCGAAGATAGATTGACGAGCGAATTGATTGCTGTTTTATCAATACACGGACGGGAACAAAAGTACGTTTTTTATGCTTGGTCAACGAAAACTTGATAAACTGAACTTCAATCACGATATGTCGATAGTTGTAGAGAACTGCTGACTTGTACCCTGTACCCATCCCTTCTTTTTTTTTAGATTATCGCCAAATTCACCGGCCCTCTTCTGCATCCCAAAAGCCCCACGCTAGCGAACCGAATTGGCGTTCGCTCATTCGGAGGCGTGCAAAAAGTATTTGTCACATTACAAAATGCATAGAACCATTGCAATCGACTCCCTCTGCTCATTACCGACGATCCATTAATGCGAATAGTAATAATCGTAAGAATCATATTTGGACAACTCTGTATATATATACACACACATATCCCTCTATTCCTTCGCTGATCTGTTGCGCGGACGGCTCTTGGGTCTTTCACCGCGCGTGCCACCCGCGTCACATTCCTTCATCGTGTTCTATCGAAAGGAGCGGGCAGGAAGGAGGTGGTCGAGTAGCACGAGAATGCGCGTGCGCGAGCAGTAATAGATATTGAGTTGTCGAGGGCCCCGGGCGCATTCTCGTTAGGTGTTGCTGATTAGGTCGCTGCTGCTGCTGCTGCTGCCTGCCGATACTGCGGATACTGCGGATGCTCCCAGTCGTAACGGCATTGCGCCTTGTGCATTTGAGTGTAGGACTGCGTGAGAGAGAGAGAGGGGGGGGTGGCGCGGGGAATGGGAGACTTGTATACAAGTTGGGTGCTCGGAAAGGGAGAACAAAAAAGGGACGAGATATAAGGGGAAAGGAGAATAAAAGTCAAGTTGTGCAGCAGGGCTACTGCAGCGCGAAAACAGTGAGGGACAGAGAGGGGGGGGGGGAAATGAGTCGGTATTTCTAATTTTAGATCTCGGGTATGTGTATGTATATATATATATATATATATATATATATATATATATATATATATATATATACACATACTGATAGTTGCGACTTGCATTTTCTTTGCATTATACGCCGATGAACGACAATTAGTGTGAATTGAGAAGGCGTGCGAGGGCGAGTATTTTCCACGAGAATTGTTCTATTGAATCTGCTTCAATATAAAGCGATTGATTATGATGACTAATGATATATATATATATATATATATATATATATATATATATATAAATATATACATAAATACCTACCTACATACGTACATACACACGCACAAGCACACGCACACGCGCGCGCGTACGTACATATACAGAACGTTTAAGTTTTCGTTACTTTTTTTTTAATAACAACAACGCTTGCGTCTTTGAGAAAAGTCCGTAAAATGTTTTTTTTTTCTATGACAGCAATATGATATATGAATTCAGAGTATATGTTCAATTTTCTACGTATTAAAATTTTAAAAAATAATCCGACGAATGATTTCAAATAATCAGTATACATATATTTATATTTAAATATCTATAGATATAGATTTTAAATATCAGACATAAATGTTAATTCTGGATTATTTTTTATTCGAAAAATCTAATCTGTCTTTAATGAGCAAATATTTATATTGTATATAAGAAAGTATAATAAGAATGTTGTATTATGGAACATATGCTTTTTCATTTTGTATGAATTTAAATCCACGGAAATATGAAAAATTCAAA
>JACCIC010000012.1:5200000-5340000 GCA_018907035.1 Sycobia sp. Sy_11 | reverse complement strand
ACTGTTTACGGATCTAACTAAAATTACACCGATCAAACATACGGTCTTTACATCGACTCCGTAACGCATTGACCTTGCGCCCGAGATATCGATCGGGCTTCGCTGTTTGTTTTAACGATTACGAGATCCAAGGCGTATGTCAACGATTGACATATATAAGAAAAAAAATAAAAATAAAAACTCCGTACATGATTTTCGCGCAAAAGCATCCGATTCGAGGATACTACGGACCCCCCTCCCCACTTCTCTGGTTGTTCGTATACGAAGAATCGTGCCGAGCGTAATTACAGAAGTGTATAAGGATTCCACGAGAAGAATCCTGCGTGTCGTTTAATTGCTGAAGAAGCTTTCCGCTTGGATTTTGTATGGCCTCGCGGTTAGGACACCGGTTCAAATTCCGAACGGAGACTTCTTCAAATTTCAAATTTTTAGCCAGAAAAGATTAGATACTTTCGAATCCCAAATTTCGAAGATTACACGTATTTCAAATCGAATTGTAAATGGAGAGTATATCCTAATTACATTGTTGAATGGATGAAGAGTATTATAAATCTGAGATTTTTAACGGAGACTACATTAACTCCAATGTTTTTTCACAAGCAATATTTCAATACAGACACGAAACACCAATACAAGCACGGAAGCCCATTCTCGCTTAGAAAATTCGGCTCAACTGTTCATTTGGCATCGTCCGCAATCAAAAATCCTCGGTTTGCCCTCTACTCGGGTTAAAATCGTTTTTTTTTCCTCGGCTTTTCCGGACCGGCGACCGTTCCTTCGCTGTCGGTTGTCGACAGCGCACCCGGTACGTTTAAATGTCCTTGCGCCCAGGTAACAAATCAGCGTGGTCGGGTGATCCGCGCGGCTCGAAGGCCGTAAATTAGGCCGTCGCCAAGTCGACCGGTCAAGTTTGGAGGCCGCCTCTCACCTGCGCCGCGGGAAAACGGCGTTATGACTGGACAGGTACACAGAGGCAGACACAGGCACACACGCACACATACACAAACTGGCCAACTGCAATTTGAGAATTTAAAATCGGAAACCGCGATACCGGACGTTTTAACGAGACGACTCGCTCGTCTCGAGCCTACGGAACCAGCTTTTCTTCGCCGAGCATTTTTCGTGTAGGTAAACGTATATATAAGAAAGTTTTCCTTACCAACCGTGTATGTATGTATAAATATATATAATATGCGTCGCAGAACGCTCGAACACTCACCGATTTCTCAATATCTCCGCAGATCCACTGGAAAGATTCCACCACGGTTTGCACGGAAGCTCAACTATATATATATATGTATATAAATAATGTATAGATGATAAAGAAAGCACCGTGGCACTGGGGCTCCGTTATAAAAGATCCAGGTGTACAATAGGAGCAGCAGAAGCAGCAGCACGAACCTGATGGGTTTCTCGCGCACAGCCGCACACCGCGGTGAGGGGAAGGGTAAGAGGGGGGGAAAAAAGAAACTCGAGGCGGCGCTCGAAACACACTGTTTCCTCGGCGCACTACGTATATATATATACCTTTCTACAGAACTATACGTGCATCTGGATGTATAACCACGCGCCCGCACCTACACACCAACACAGAGTCCAGCGTTCTCTCGTTTGATAGAGAATCAGAATGAAAGAGAGAAAGACCGAGTGAGAGAGAGAGAGAGAGCGAGCGTATATACCTGGGGGAAGGGGGGAGGGGGGAGGCAACGACTACGACGTCGCGCCCGCGGCTCAGGCAAAGGACGAGATATCCTCGTGCGCGCGCGCACACATGCACACGGCCTCACGCACCCGCACACTCGCGCGACCTGCTCCCCTTCTCTCTCGCTCTTTCCCTCGTTCTCCGGGTATATCGCTGATATGTATGTATATATTATATATATATATATATATATATGTATATGTATGCACAGGAGGTCGAGAGCCTCGGCCGACGAGCGGGCTCTGCGCGCAACGCCACGGAATCGAGCGAACTGGGCGCGTACGCGGCTCGCACAGCGACTGACTCGACGACGCCGGAGGAGCGCCGCGCGCCAGTTATGCCGGAGCCGAGCGTAGAGCGGCGCTGCCTGATGCAGGACGGAGACGTGTGGTGGTGGTGGTGCGTCTGTTCATGAACGCGCGCGTGCCTGTGTGCGCGCGCGCGCGCGCTCGCTCGCGGTGGCGGTATTATAACGCCGGGAGTCTAGGGAGGAGGGGATTTGGCTGCGCGGCTCACTCGCGCGCACGGGAAATGGTCGTGGGGCTGATGCACGAGGTGCGCGTGGAGGGGGAAGCGTGCGGCGGCTGGCCGCGTGCGCGCATGAGCGCCGGGCTAGCTACATATACGTACACAGATGCGTAATAGAAATAGTGTGTGGGTGCGTGAGTGCGCGTGCTCGACGGAGGACTGTTTCGTGGTGTCGGTGCGGAGGGAGCGTTCACTCTTCACTCGCTACGTCTCGCACACACTCTTCCTCCCTCTCGCTCTCTCTCGCTCGTTCGAGTGTCTTTGGGAGCCCGTTGCCGGCCGAGCCGAGAGTTTTGTTTCTTCGTCTCGACTAGGACGGCCAGGCACTCCCGCTCGTTGCTTTTCACTCTCCGCTCTCTCTCTCTCTCTCTCTCTCTCTCTCTCTCTATTCGCGTGGGCCGAGCCGAGGCTCCTTTTGGATAGCGCACGCTGGAAAGAAAGCAGGAAAGCAAGAGGCTGACGGGACTGGAAGAGGGAAAGCGAACGAAGGGAGCGCAAAAGAGCCGAAGTCGCCTTTTGGTTGAGCTGTGGGGTCGAAATGCTGGCGTTGTATACGTAGAAAAAGTGAGAGGTAGAGGGAGGGAGAGAGAAGTGCAAAATTTCGACGGGATGCCATACAGACGGAAGTGGCGGGAGAAATGAAAAGACGACGGAAGGAAAGCACATCCTGTATCGAATCCTGCGAGGCCGATATTATTCTTCCTATCGTGCTCCCGTGATTGCGGACTTCATATTATTCCCCGTTTACGTAAACAGTCTCTCTAAACTTCTTTTCCTTCTCCCCATCCCCGAGCTATTAATAGAGCGACGACGTGACTTTTCTTTTCTTTTTTTTTTTTTTTTATCAATCCTCCGCGCGCGTGATTCTTCTTCTTCTTCTTCTTCTTCTTCACCGACAGGAAGAAGGAAGTAAACGATGTCTCGGTGTTATAATAAATAACGTTAGAAAACAATAAATCTATGAGTCACTTTTACAAACCTATAATATACATTCTTTTACACTCTAACAGAGCATATATATCTTCATTTATACTTTTTACGCGAACCTTCGCTCCTTTGCGATTTTTCTTTTCCGACAATTTTACGTTATTAACATCAATAAATTTTTTATCTGTCTTACAGTCTTTATAATATAAAATATTATCTAAAATAATGACAGTCAGACTGTCCTTGTTTATTCTCCTTTACTAACATAGAACGTTGTTTTTGTTATTTTTATTTTATTTTATTTTATTATTATTGTTATTTTTTCATTTTTAATGTAATTTATTGTACTATTGTAGTAATAATTTCTATTTCAGATTCTTCAGGGGTGACTATAAACCAAGACAGTCTGACTATCATTATTTTAGTTAATATATTATATTATAAAGACTGTAAGACCGATAAAAATATGCGTTGATTTAATTCGGCACAGTCGTCATAAGTAATATTTTTAATTTTAATTTTATTAAGAACCTGTGCATGCCCTTGTCGGTGTATAATTTACTATTAGCTTGATATTGTGGAAAGCGTCATGTATATAGAAGGAAACTGCGGCAGGCTTCGCACCGATTGACTCCCTACACCTCGACTTTCGACAGTCGTGTTACAATATTAACATTGCAATTCAATAAACTTGGACAAGTGTCTCCACGCTATTATCGGTGGTTCACTTCGTCGTCGCGAATACGTATTGATTGAGAACCACTGTATTATTATTGTATATTACACAACGCCTTAGATTGCGTAATATATCGTGCGAATAGTAAGATGAGAGGAAGGCGATTAAAATGTTAATCATTAAATTCGAGTAGAGGCGTATAAGAATTATAATTGAAAATTAAGAGGATGAATTATCCAGAACCATAAATTCAAAAACAAAAGATAACTGTTGGTCTTGTATATGTTGTTTAGAAACCCGATTTTAACTCCCCTCCACAGCTTATTTTGCGTTAACCAAGCAGCATTCAGCGCAAACTCGAAATTGCAAATGTTCGGGTGTTTAGATTGGTGGTTTGTACGATTTGCGCCGGTGGAATTGAAGTTTGCAGACTTGCCGCTTGTGGCTTTGCAAGCTTGCCGATTTAGAGGACGCAGAGTGGCTAATATAAGAATCATTTTCCGTGGATTATTGTTAATGATGTTGTTGAATTGGATTTTTCCACGGCAAATGCAAAAATAAACTCTCGACGATCGCACATCTTAAAAATACTTCGAGCAAAATGTTCGTTTTTTCGATTTGCAATCCCTGTTATTAATTTTGCTGGTCATTGTATCAGAATACCAAATTTGGAATACTTCAGTTTTATAAGACTTTCTGTTAGATTAGTTTAGCCTTCTATAAATAATAAAGCAAAAAATACTTGAAACTAAATATTGGAGAGTATCGTAAAAGGATGTAAACATATGTGTCCACTGGGTCTTATTACGATCTGCGACTTTGCTGCCCGCGCGGCAAATGATTTATGAGTTTATTGTTTAGATGCCCTGATGTGTTTTTATAGGTTTTAAGTTTTTCAAAAGGGCTTGCAGAGTTTTCAATTTCGAGTACTGCAGTGAGTCTTGCGTCGTCCTTTCGTTTGAACAGACGTCTTTTCTTTCCTCGTTTGAAATAAAGTTCATGCTAAAAGATTATTTCGTGTATCTTTATTTTAACATTTCATCTACTATATATAATGAATAATTCAATACTTTCAATGCTATACATATAATGAATGCGTTTCGTTAATAACATAGATGACAATTCAGTTTAATTCATCCAGTTAAAAAAAAAAAAAATTAGAAGCATATTTTAAATCGAGAAGCCAGACTTTTGAATGGCACTTATGTTGGTTATTTGGAAACATATTTGAAATGGATCTTATACTTATCTAATTTAAGTCAGGAAGGTGGGGTTCTATAAATATTATTGCAATAAATTTCGATTGGGGATGGGGTGTATAAAGTAGCATAATGGGTGTCTCATTTTAGTTTAGTTCCTGAGGATAAACCGTAGCGGTTCGAACTAAAGCTGAACTAAAATTTAAGGTGGTAGGGAAAATCAGATTGTCCTTTACTAACATACAATATTGTTTTTCTTATTTTTCTTTTGTTTTATTATTAATTTTACTTTTATTTTTAATTTTTAATCTAATTTAATTTTATTTTTATTAGCCATTTATATTTCAGATTGTTCGGGGGTAGTAATAAACAAGGACAGTCTGCCTGTCATTATTTTAGATAATATATTATATTATCAAGACCGTAAGACCGATAAAAATATTTATTGATTATATTTATCTCGTAGTCTACATTTCTTAAGGACAGAAACGTGTAAGAAATATCCAATATGAAATAGAATGCATTCCGCAATAATACAATTGATTGAAGAATCATTTTTCACAGCGTGAAATGTGTAATAATAATCAATTTTGACACACCTCATCAACTTCGTGAAAGATTTTTTACTTGAAAATCGCGTCCTTATGGAATTTTTTTTTAAAGTAAAAACTGAAACATGCTATTCACGGGAGAAAAAAAAATTGTTTTAATCTGTAAAGAAAGGAGTGTAAAAGCAGTTTTAGAAATTTGCAAATAAGACGCTGCGTCATAATAATAGAGTAATTTAAGCACCCAATTTGCTTGGACTTTCTATGTAGATTTCGTTTATGTCAATCAGCACACGAGTGAGGAACGTTTCAATTGCCATTGCTCGGTTCTTTCGCACTTTTTGACGTACCCGCGGGCGAGATGAAAGCTCCCTGACACAGCAATCGACATCCTTCCAGTAACCGATCGACCACGCTTGAGATCGCGAATTGAAAGCCCAACGCAGATCCGCGCGGCGTCGATCTTAATAATTTAAAGGACGCAGAAGGGCCACGCGACGCACTTATAATGCACCAAGTGGCCGAGAGCGACAAAACGCGACGTAACGACGATAAGAAGCTCCATTGAGCGGGGATACAGAGAAAGAGACTCCGTACCTCCCCTTCTCGCCAGAGATTCGCGTGTACGTAGGAGACGAATTCCGTTCGATCGCCCCGGCCCGGGAGCAACGGCGGAACGTCGGGTGCACGCATCCCTTGAGCTCCAACTTCGCTCACCCCTCCCACCCCGCCCCCCCCCACAATTCTAAGCCATTCTCAAAACGATACGCGCGCTAAATCGTAGCGTGGCACGCTACGAGGGAAAAAAGAGAGAGGCCCGACCGTAGGTCGTGGCAGTGGTTCGGGCGACGGGCGGTGTGGGGGGGGGGGGGAGTTCGCTCGACAAAAGGAGGCCTCGAACGGGCGGGTGCGGTGAACTTCAGAGGGAAGTACCCACTGCTGCTGTCGTACGGCGTGGCGGCGGCGCGCCAGCGGTACCCGAGGGCGTTAAACGCCCGACACCCGTCCGCGGCACGGGGCGAGGTTGGGCAGGGTGGTACGAGAGAGTGAGAGAGAGAGAGAGAGAGGGAGAGATGATATAAAAGACAGCGCCGCCCGCGCGGGCTCTCGAGCTCGATTCGATAATGAGGAGGTCGTCGCTGGATAGATATAGTCGTATATACACACACACGCGCGCGCGGACGCCGCAGGCATTGCTCTGTTTTTGCACCCCCTCCCCCTCCACCAGCACCCTTTCTACGGCGCTCGATCCTCCTTTAAAGAGCCATTCGTATTCGTATGCCTCTCTTTTTTTCGCGATGAACTGTTTAGCCCCGAGATGGGAAGAGAGAGAGAGAGAGAGAGAGAGAGAGAGAGATCGAACGCACGATTCGCGGGGAGAGCGAGCCGCCGAACGAATCAATAAAGCTTCCTCCTGCGGAAGGCAAATGATGCGCGCGCGGTCAACCAGGAATAGTTCGATCAACGCCCCGGTCTCGTCTCCTCTTTCTCTCTCTCTCTCTCACTCCCGCCTTTTATTCCGGATGATGAATCGATACCGTTTTAATGGTATAATCAGTCGAGGTATCCTACCGTATCCAAAGCTGTTTTATGCGCCTGATTTGTGTTTGTGCCCCCCCCCCCCCCACCCTCGAGACTCACCTATTTTATTTAGAACGGCGGAAGCTCTATTTAATTTGATGGGGGGGGGGGTTAAAAACCGAGAGAAATAATTGCCTCGATTAGTTGCTTTGTGTACTAGGCTGAAGAGCGTTCGACGCGTGCATGGATTATATAGTATTAATCGTTGATTTTCTACGGGGGTTCCGCGTTGCTTTAGCGATGCGCAGTGAAAATTTATGGGGTATTACGATATACATACAATGCTGTATATATTATTAACTATCATAGTTTACTATCATAGAATTGGATCTTTATTACTTCATCATATATATATATATATATATATATATATATATATATATATATATATATATATATACATTTCCGTAATTAATATCCCGATTTTAAATCTCTAATGTTACGATTACGACTATATTCTGCCAAATTTCGGCTGTTCTGGCCGAATTCAATATTTTAAGAAAAACGCATTTCGAGCAACTTATCGCGCCACAGAATCGTAAAGCAAGGAAACTACATTTGACATATTTAACATCGGATCGATCGTTTGTGTATGAAGTTTCGAAAAAGTTCCTTCGGATAAACGCACTGTCAAAAGTTATTTTATGAACTAGCATACTTTCAATAGAGTAATATTTCAAAAAATCCGTTTTTTCGAACTGAAGATAAAATAGTTACATTACAGTGTATGTATGTGTGTGTTAGACGTATATTTTATAAACTCTCTTTAATCTATATTAGATAATGATGCTTTTATATGTATTAAATATAATGCTAAACGGTATAATTTATAATACACATTAAAAAGGGTCGATTTTTATCTGCGAAATTTATTATCATCTTCGTGTTATATATAGAAATCGGTTCACATGAGCAGCAGCTCATATTTTCAGTAGTGTATAAACAGTTAATTAAATGGAAATATCGAAGAAATCCCCAATGCCCTCCGCGTGTGAATAATTTGATCCATAAATTATTTTTACTTTAAGCTATCATAACGAACGTCAGTTCGAATAAGCTCCAATTAAAGTTCATTTTAAAGTACATTTAAACAATGTCTGGTAACAGCAAATTGAATCATCGGTTATTGTCTAAATTTGATGACTCGCTAAGAAAAGAGGAATAAATTTTTACGAGAACAAAATTGAACATAATGTTTAAAATATTAATAAATAAAACAAAATTTTCGTTATTTATAAAAACTGTGTGCGTGTGTATGTACGCGCACACGTGTGTGTGTGTGTGTGTGTGTGTGTGTGTAGAGCTTGTGGAATACATTACTATTTTGGTAACTTGATGCATCAGCCAGCTTTTTCAACTTTTTTACTGGAAACGATAAAAATTCATAGACGTGAATATTTCACGAACTGTAAATCTCTGTATATGCCATGTATCAAAAGCAGATGCTAAGAGAAATATATATGTGTATATATTTATATATATAGATGTATTTACTTATATATATATGTACACATAAAAGAAACGTAACTCATTCTTCGCTTGAGAAATATTTGTGCATCGCAGCAGGATTTTTAAGTTAATGCGGATTTACGTTGCGCCTCGCAATTGCGATTTGCTCGCATATTATATATCTGACTCCGAATTTTGATTCAAGAAATGTATTCACATATACCCACATGTCTTTGTGTGTGTGTGTGTGCGCGCGCACGCGAGTGTGTGTGCGTGTGTATGTGATGTATTCGGAATCGATTGGTGGATAATCGCGGGAGGATAATCGGGCAACCAAGGGCGCATCCGGAAACAATTTCCAAACAAACTGACAAACCACCCTTTGGCAGAAAACGCGCGAGGGGCGGGGGGGAGGGGGCAGCGTTTCTGTCCTATCCGTACCGTCGCCCCCCCCCTCCTCTCCTGATCGATCTCCCATCTCCCCGCTTACCCGACGGCAAAGTCGCTACGTCGATCGCCACGGAGCAACGATAAATCTTGGTACAATAAATAACGCGCGCGCTGTCCGAATTCGTCGCGGCTACGGGGCATCGGTCCTGCGTCGCAAGCGTCTCGGTAGGGGGTTGGGGGGTCGGTGCTCAGCCGACGCGACTACTCGCGGCTTTATGCGCGCACCCGGTATATTTTACGTATACGTAGATCGGCGCGATACTGTTGCACACTGCGTCAGGGGCCGCGTGGCGCGACGTATTCCGGGCGGAAAGCTACACCCCATCCCACCGCCTAGCGAAGAATATCAGTGCAGCCGCGTGAATCCCTCTCGTCGCGCTTAGATCCCACCCACCCTCTCTCTCTCTCTCTCTCTCTCCCTCCCCTCCCCAGGGGCCGAAGGGGATGAAAGGTGATGCTCGTCGAGGACGACGGGGGCGGGGGGGGGGTGCGACGACCCTTCTCCACGGCCGAGTACTATATATATTCGAGACTTGAGGTGTCGCGCGCGTAGAGCGTCGGTGACTTGACGACGCTTCGTACGTAACGTGCATAGACCGACGCGCCATCTAATAAATTGAAAATTTGGAAATACGCCCAGTCGTCGTTGTTGCGACATCATGTGGCTCGCTAACGTGAGAACGATATTGGAATATTGCGATTCGAAATCAAATCGGCCGTTATGTTTTGCCATTTGTCCGTAAAATTTTGTTTAAAAAAAATCCACTACTAATCTTATGTACATTGATAAAAATTCAGGTTCATTTATCTTTCATCATTTTTTAAGTTTGCAGGTTCTACGCCGATATGTTAATTCTGGTAGTGAATAAGGTTATCTCGAAAGATTGCTATTGATGCAAGAATCATTACAAATTTTATTTCACGGCCATTCAATTGTTACAATATTTAGATGTATATGTATAATTATAGTGTATATAGTGTGTAGTTAGACATCTTGAATTCGCTGACAGTTCACCGTAGGCGCTCGAATCGATTCAGTTATATCCCGTCCTACCTCGTGTGCACCAAAATATAGTCTGATCAGCGTCAGCTGAGTCCGTCCGTATTACACACACACACACACGCGCGCGCGCGCGCGCACACACAGGGATTGTCTGTGCCATGTTTTTGCGAAAAGAAAACGGGAGCCTCGCGAGGTGGAATTCCGAGATTGTCTCGCGCGCGCGCCCCCGGTCTTTCTTCCTTATTCCTACACTCAGCGCTTTTTTGCGCTCTTTATATCATTTTCGCTTTATACATACAAGCCCGAATTTTCTCCTCTTTATTTTTTTTATTATAATATATAGTTATAAGAAAATATGGATCGCGAACGCTCGCCGAATTTTTTTCCGTATATAAATCTGATCATTCGGGAGTTACGAGGTTGGTTCGTCTTTTCTTTCCGTCGTAGAAGAAGCGTGTATATATATATATATATATATATATATATATATATATATATATAAAACATTGAGGTAGCTGAGAACGCGGATCTATGTAATTTTGGGGGGCGCAAATCGAGTTTGCGAGGGTCTGAATTTTTCCAGTGCGACACTCGCTTCTGGGGTGGGGACGAGTTTGACTATACGGAAGTATAAAAAGGAAGATTTTTGTTATTCAAAACCAAGAACTTTTCTATCCTTCAGTTTAATAATAATAATAATAATAATAATAATAATAATAATAATAATAATAATAATAATAATAATAATAATAATAATAATAATAAAAGAGGGAGAAGTTTTATGAGAATCGGAAGCAGCAGGCTTTTTACAGAAATTGGAAATATGGAAGTTGCGCGAACTCAGATCCAGAAGCTCGGCACAAGAGGAGGTTATTTAAAAAAAAATTACGGCAAAAGCAATGATCTATAATAATGAGATTAAGCGTATGAATTCGAAAGATTTATGAAAAAAAATCGTATATAACTTTGCGTGACGTAATTGTAAAATTATCCATATCGACGTCATGGTTGTCGGATGAATTAAAAAATTAACAGAGTAAAAATGAGGCAACGAGAAGTCGCATGATAAGGTACAGTATTGGCATCTACTACTAAAGAAAGCAAAACTGTAAGGGAGAATCGTGAGTTATTCGCGAATCCAGATTTTCCTGTATTTTTAGGAACGTTAAAAGCCAACCACATACAAATATTCCCGACGCGAAGGAATGAGAGAGGGAGAGAGGGAGAGAGGGAGAGAGAGAGAGAAATTCCCGTAAGACCAGCAATTCAGATCGGTATGGATTTATTTTGGTTAGTATGCTGCAGCCCAGGCACTCCGCGGAACATCTGTCTGCGTCTATATTATGTACTTATACATATATATATATATATATATATATATATATATATATATATATATGTACGTATGTATATATATAAACGCTTGGAAGTACGCTTGAATGCGCGCGCATTATATTCTCCGTGCATAATATAATACCAGCACCCGCTCCCAGTGTCGGAATTGTAGGTACATATAGGTGTCTCGTAAACGAAAATACCAACGTTTTTACAAATATTATACATTATATATGCTCGGCGATACAGACCGAACATACTAATAATACAGCTTGCCTCCGCGAGTTATTTTTAACCGCTCGGCCGAGGATTAAATTTGCAGATCACAATATAATA
The DNA here is from genome assembly GCA_018907035.1 of Sycobia sp. Sy_11. Classification (NCBI taxonomy): domain Eukaryota; kingdom Metazoa; phylum Arthropoda; class Insecta; order Hymenoptera; family Epichrysomallidae; genus Sycobia; species Sycobia sp. Sy_11. The sequence continues at coordinate 5,328,266 of JACCIC010000012.1, read as the reverse complement.
GCGTTTGACTTTGAAACTCGCTGAGCTAGCTTGGAAATTCTTTTCGCGGGCACGCGCGTGTGTCTGTGCACATTATAGACGAAATTCCAATTTGATACACACTACGGGATTATCTATAATATATATATATATATATATATATATATATATATATATATATATATATATATATCGTTTACCTATACATACATAAATTTATCAATATGTCAGACTGACATTCATCCTAAAACCTGTTTCGCCGAGTTAATTCTTATACAGTTAATGGAAATCTGACTTTGAATTAAATCAAAACACTCCGATAACGCGAGCCCTGTACTACATGCCAACTTTGAAATTCTTCGTTCTGTCGGCATTCTACAAAGCTCAGCAGGACGTTGCGTTTTATAGTCGCTCGATAACAGAAACAAAACAAAAATCTAGTTTTTCCTATATATATATATATATATATATATATATATATATATATATATATATATATATATATATACAGTACGATTTCGGAACGACGAAGATTCAGATACTCCCCACTCGTTTTTCGACTCGTTTTTCCGTGGACAGCAACCAAAAGGCGATGCAATAAAGCCCATCAGTATTATGATTGTAATCTGGTATTCTCACCGCGACATCTCGTGGTGAAATTCCGAATTCGCGTAAGCCATTACACGGCCTGGAATATCATGCAATATCATTGTATTTACGTATTTTCAATTCTAAAATAATTTCTATCCATGTCGGAAATTTCGCGGTACGTTAGAAGAAGTGTTAGAATTCGTTAAGATGGCAAGGCATTCGAGAATTTTAATATCGGCTTTCGTCATCTCGCGTAATGAAATGCCTTTTTACGAGTTGCTTATGACATTTGAACACTTGTCTGCAAAAAACGACTGTAAAAGCGACCGCATCGATACCCTCTTATATTGCACATTTCTCGCGTTTATTAATAGAAATTGACTATGCTTAGCCTTCCCGATTCTATAAATTTACTATAGCACGGATTTTTATCGACGTAATCACGTACGTATTTTTGAAAATTAATGATTTCTTCGACACGACTGAGCGACACTCTATATAAAGACTAAACACAAATGGTTGGCTTACGAAGACATATTGGTATACCGTTGTAAAGCAACGCCCCCTACCAATTGGACTTTTAATATAGACCAACCTGCCGTGTATGCGCGCGGGCGAAAGTATTAGTAATATCGAGTGATATTCGCGAGCGCGCCAGTGACAGATTCGATTTCGCCACCGGAGATTTCGAGAATAATATCCGTCGAGACTGCCGCCGGTACGGCTCCCCGTTGCCTCAAGTAGCATTAGAGATATATATATATATATATAAAATATACCCGATGGCAGAGAAAGAGAGACAGAGAGAGAGCAAGAGAGAGACAGTGATGGGGAATTCACGGGGGAGGGGGAGGGGTTAAATTTACAGCTTTGTGAGTCATCTAGCAGTGGCTGGCGAATTGGTCTCGTGCGTATCCGACTCATATATATATATTGCGCGCTTTCTCTTTACGTTAAGAGGTGATGTGTAGACGAATTTTGATATCGTTGGAATATTACGAGGGGTCCTCGTGTTATATATATATAGGTATATTATATAAAAGACAGGACGATTGGTCGTCACGGTAGTTCATTTTGGACACGATCTACAATGTCGTTTTATATACGCAATCGTCTATTTTTTCATATAATGGCTTTCATATATACCACCTTGGCGTTTTTGTTTGGAAGAGAAGCAACTATTTTGCAGTTTGACTGAAGAGATTTCAGCCTGTTAGTACTGTGCGCAGTATCTAAAGGGGTGAAATTTATTTTTGGTGAAATGTATTACTTTTTATCATTAGATTGTATCGATTGGTATTTCTGATAGCTGACATTGAAAATCCATGAATATTCGTCCAACAATGATGTTCCATTTGTATATATATCCGCTGCTATAAGATGTACTTAACATATATTAAAATCATACGTAAAACAATGATAACAGCAAATAACGACATACCATCTGAATAATCCAAGGTCTCTTTCAAAAGTTCTCAGACTTTTGTAACAGGGCTTTATCCATTGACGGCACCTGTTTGTGAGCCTTTGTGTTCAAAGGGGACAAGGAAAATTCATGATATTTTGGATGAATAACAGCGAAGTTATTGCGCCTCAAGTGACAGGGTGTTTTGTTTGTTGGTCGTAAATATGAGCAATGAACAAAGGGCTAACATCAACTTTCATTTTCAACTTGGCAAAACTTTTACAGAAATCGATCAAATGATACAACAAGTTTATGGTAGGAATTGTTTATCTCGTGCAACAATTAATGAGTGCTATCGGCATATCAATGACGGCAGGGAAGGCCACAATCGGGTCGGCCGAGAGAAGCAGTAAACTAAAGGAACACCGAGAAAGTATGTTAATTCATCAGGAATAAGTCGAAATCGTCGGGGCGTTACATGAAAGCAGAGTTAAACTTGTCAGTAGCATCGATTCATCGCATTGACCGAGAATTTCGTCCTGCGAAAGATTTGTTTGCGTTTTATTCCACACAAATTGACTGAAGCCAAGACAGCGCGTTGAATTCAACATTTTAAAGACACTATTAAAGAAGCCAAGAGGGACCAAAACCATATTTATTTTATGGTAACAGGTAACCAGACGTGGTGTTTTTAATATAATCCTGAAACCAAACGTCAAAGTACCGAATGAGAAGCCCCTGATGAGCCAAAACCGAAAAAATTGAAGATCATAACAATGCTCATTGCTTTCTACGACTCCAAGGAAATTATTCATCAGGAATTCATTCCATCTAGCAAAACGGTTAATGCTTTGTATTATCTTGGTGTTATTAGAATATCCTGAAAGTGATGCTGGCGTTTGTTGCATGATAATGAGCCGTCCCATTGATGTACATTGGTGACTGATTTTTTTTATCAAAAACGGAATTCTGACGGTCAATCATTCATCGTATTCACCTGATGTTACCTTGTGACTTTTAGCTATTCGGTAAACTGTATTTGGCGATGAAAGGAAAGCGTTACAGGAACGTCGAGGACTTCCGAAAGGCAACGGCCGCCATTTTGAAGATGATTCCGGTCAACGACATGAAAATCATTTGACATGCTGTTCGAACGCGCTAACTTTGTATTGACTTGGAAGGGGAATATTTTGAAACAAATAAATGAATTTTGCAAAAATAAGTTATTGTTGTGTTTTTTTATGTTTGAGACGTTTTAAAACAGACCTTGTATTAAGAATGTTGTTTCTTTGATCAAAATATCCGAACGTGCAACGCTTTAAAGTTAAATATTAAATTAGTATTCAAATATATTAAAAAAAAAAAAAAACTGCAACTGGTTGACAAAAAAAGTTTGCTCTTAAATTGCGCCGCGCTTATCAACAAAATAAGCACCGGCAGCCGAGCGAATAAAGGATTTGCATGCGTAATACGAAAAGTTCTATTTATACCGAATATAATGCCGTAACGTTATAGTCGATGTGGATATAAAGGGCGAACTTCGGCGAACTTGCATAGTTCCCTAAACTTAATTAACCGAATCCCCCGCGTGTATGGAGGGATTCAAGGGCTGGCCGATCTGGCCGAACTTCGATCCAACAACACTGTTCAAAAATTTACTTCGGTTCCCCGACAAGATATTTAATAAATTATATTATATATCGAATGTTCTTCATCAAATGGTATGATATAATTGCCAATCTAGTATGGATAAATATGGGATGAAAATGAAAAAAAATTTTAGACTATACTCATAAGTATCCTACTATTTTGTCGATATAATATTATAGTAACAGCTTTAGAATGCCAATGATCATTGGCAAAGATTAATTTATTTCCCGAAAGAGATGCATTTCGCACGAACCGAAAAAAAAAATTCGTTCTCGTAAAATGAAGAATCAAAAGCTCATCGTATATGTAACTATATATCTATATAATAGCGTAGCATTTCAAATTATATAGCGAGCCATCTGTGTACTCCTCCGTTTCACGATGCACGCGACTTATACCATTAGGCTAATTCCAGATGCGCGTATACGCATAATCCCATTGTTCGCCTCCGATCGATGCGCGCGACAAGCATTTGCCGTCCCAAGTCGTTCCCGGTATATTACAATAATGCTTCAAGGTTTCCTTCGCATGTATATGTATGATATATCTCCCAGGGGATCGCGAGAGTCGAGAGGAGCCTATTGAAACGATAAATCAGGCCGGATCTGTGCCCGTGTCGCGGACAGCGCAGGTTCCGTTTTACCGCTCGATCTCGTTATATAATACGCGTAATAGCATTTTACGAGCACGAGAGCTATTAGTCCAATCGATTATGGATGATGATCGAGTGGTGAAACGACTTACAATATATATATATGTATATATATATACAAGTATCCGCACTGAGTATGGGACGACATTGGTTAGGCGGGCGTTTGCACCGTCATCACGCCATGCCGCGTGGTTCTTCTCGTTGGTATTGGAATATCTATATACTCATCGATTTTCTGTAATACAAATATGTATTGGCGAGGAGCGTGTAAACCTGGCTTTTCTTTATCGAAGAGCCATCATCGAAGCTGTGCGCCAGCACTGTCTACATCAAAAAAGTGCGAAATTTCACTCCTTCCTATGCGAGTGTGCGATTATTATTAAACTTCGGTTTACGTCAGAATGGTAGAATCCCAATAAGTGAATATTATTTCTATACTTAAATTATGCAACAAGCTGATTATTCACGTAAGCGACGTTGAAAATCGCAGCGCAAATACGAAATCGTGAATTTACCACCAGACGGCGTAGTACTATACTTTTGTTGTGCACGTATCTAAATAGCAATTACTGTGTATTGCTAGTACTCTCAATTGATTGCCAGCCTTCAAACAATGGTATAATATAGCTTGGTTGTTAGTCGTTTTAATCCTTTATCCTGCCAATCAGGTACATCGGGCTAATTTCAAAATTTCTAGGGATATTTCTGTTATACTATTATAGCGACATTCTAGCATTTCATTAAATTAGGTTGTATGAAATAGAATTGATAAATAATAGTTTTGATCATCCGAAAGGTTACAGTTTCACTTATCTCTGACCAGTTTCATTTTTAGGCATGGAAAACTATTGAATTTTCCAATGGAAATAAGGTTTTTCAAAAAGTCGAGGAGGAGGTGAAAATATGTTATGATCAATTTTGGTTCCAGTCGCTTATTCAGAATGGATGGCAGAATGATTTATAACTCCGAGAATAAGTGTATATTATAGATACATTATAAGTGAATATACACTTAATTGAATTTAAATTTTATGTTATTTCCCCTTTTGCGCATTTGAATTATATCAAATTTATAATCGTCGAGTGTAGAAAACTAAGATCTCGAATAATTTCGAAGTTAATTATACATTTAATCAATATTTATGGTTAATTTTAAATGAGACGGAGTTCAGTTAGTTACTTTCTGCATATAAATGTCTGTGTGAAAATCGATATGAAATATTCTCTGTTAAAAACACGAAATATTCATATTAAGGAAAAATCTCTTCGATAAAGTAAAAGTATCAAAGACATTTTAAGTTGAGGAAATCGACTGATTTAAAAATAAATATAAATGTGATGTATGTTGAATTGTTACTGCAGACTTAGAGAATTAAATAACGATATGGCGCATCAGAGTAAATTTGCATTTTCACGTTTATAAAATCTTATGTAATTTTTTTATGAAAAATTTAATGTAACCTTGATAACTTAAAGGGATATCAGAATCATTTGGTAATCGTCGGATTTACTTCTGTAACGGACTATTTTATTATTAATTGTTTAATTGATTAAAGCATTAAAGTTTAAAAAAATATAGAAATAGATAAAGAATATAAAGATAAATATAAAACAAACTACAATATATAATTTGAGTCACTAAATAAATTTCAGATAAATGATTGTTCGAGAAAGACAGTTGCAATCCACACGTCAGCTATATATAATTTCAATAAAATAAAATAAAGCATTAAACATGTTCGAGAAGCAACACTTTTATACAGTGCTGTGACTGGAAAATATAATTTTCTTCTTATGTAAGAGCGTGCATTTGAGATGCCGATGATGCGGTGCCAGGAAAACTAAAGGTTTTCCAAAAGCTGTAGTCCGTTTGCGCATGCTTTTTCTCCGTAAAGAATGCGGGGATTTTCGAAAGCTGATAAACTCTATAAAAATATAGAGATAATATATGCTTTACAAAGATAGGGAAAGAATTCCAAGAGAACGGGATGTTCCGAGCCGTATGATTGCGAAAGCTGTGGCATCTCCGAAATGCAAACGTGGCTGTCAATTTTTTTTTTTTTTTTTTTTTGAGACTCTTGCAATCAAGGAAGAGGGGGGGGGGTCTGGAAAAGGCCGAGCGCGTCTATCTCTAGAGTTCTCTTTCCGCTGGTCTTCCGACGGGTGGATTGGAACGATATATTTTCATAAAATTATTTAATTTCAAGTTAATTCATTTAAAAATACGACGTGTAAATAACAACTTCTGTAAAGCCGGACCTTCCATGCAAACTTCGAATCTTTCTAAAACTCTTCCGCATCCACAATTAAGACACTCGTCCTCGCGACTTCGCGAAAATTCGATTTGCTCTCATTGCCATTAGTCGATATATACGTCTACAGTGGAAACTCGCGGTCCGCTGCGAAGCAGTCTATCGCTCTCTCTCTCTCTCTCTCTCTCTCTCTCTCTCTCTCTCTATCTCGCGTACGCTCGTACGAGAGCCAGTAATGCGTGAAATATGATTTGCGCGATTCCCGGCTGTTCGAGAAACTAACGCCGCCCTCTTTCCGCTCGTTTCGTCTTTTCTATATATATGTATATATATACACTTTTTATAAGCGTTCTTTACATGCACTCAGCAACTATAACGCCTCTCGTTACTCGAAAGATTAATTGTCTATCGCGCCCGTTAATTGCTATCCGATTCGTTTATACTCGTATCTAAGTGATTATTCCTCCCACCTCCCGCGACGTTGATTGGATTATATATATATATATATATATATATATATATATATATATATATACGATAATTTTTCCATTCGGCTCCCTATAATTTTTCAATAATTCCCGGCATCGTAGCACACGAGGTTAGATCCGGGGCAGGCATCCGTAATCGAGACCGCGATCGCTCGTAATACGTCCCGAAGTCAATTTAATATCGGCCCAACCCCACCCCTCCGCCCCTCCTCGACGCGAGAGCCGCTAATCGCTTTTCGATGACATTCTCGTACCCCAGCGACCCCGTGGTATTCCCTACATACATATAGATTCCAGGTGCTTTTGCAGTATTCACCCCCCCCCCCCACCCGGCCGACGATCCCCTGTTTTACTCCTCGAGCTCGCTAACACTTACGAAATTTGGACGTGGGCGAAGTACGAGGCGCCGAGGATGAAGAAAAAAGAACAGGTGGATAATTATCGCGCGGTTACACGGGCATAATAATCGTCGCGTAGATTAATCCCGCGCGGGGACGATTCAACTACTCGGGGGGCGAAACTCGGGCGGACTCCGGGTATTTATTGGAAATTCCATTAATAATTACTTACTTGGTTTTTTCTCGACACTCTCCTCGATTCGTACAATTAACGGTACTTTTGGCAAAACGTCGCGCGCGAATTAATGAAGAAGTTTTGCAAAGACCAGGATTTCGTTGAGAAAATAAACAGTGCAAAAACAAGTAATAAGAAAACAACGGTATAAAAAATAGCGTTCTTGATACAGTCTTCATGGTTTGAGGAAAGCTCGTTAAGATCTCGTTAAAAGTGACATTAAATGGGACATCAGAACGCGATGAAAACGTTAAGATTGCATTTATTGTTACTCTTACAAATGATTTGCAAAAACAGAGAAAAAAAAAGGGAAAAAACTCGGACAAGACTATATATAATCGTTCCATCAAAATTATCCGACTTCGCGCGACTGACACAATTCTCAGAAATCGGCCGTTCTAGGATTAACTCGATTAAGAGCTTCAGATGCATACGTGTATATATATATATATATATATATATATATATATATATATATATATATATATGACACCGAGCGACCGAGCGCGCGACGTAATCGTCAGCTCACATATATTATCCTCTCGAGCGAAGGATGGGCCCACATTAACTTCTCCACGCTATATATACATTCTCGCTGCTCGTTAGCGCAACGAGACTAGCTTAGAAATGAGTCACGGAGGAGACGTGGGAGCGAGGGTAAGGTGTGGGTGGGTGTATGTATGTGTGTGTGTGCGCGTGCAATTTTCTGCATCGTAAGAGCTCCGGCAAGACTTCCTCCCCCCACCCCACCCCGCCAAGATCCTCTATCGAAGCAACAGCCGAGTCATTTCCATCCAACCGCATCCCTTAGTTATTCCGCTATCGCGATACATTTTGTCGTTGATTCGTCGGCGCGCGGAACGACAGAAACGAGGACGACACGGTGGAGCGGGCGAGCGGGCGGATAAAGGAGGTGGATTTGCCGATGCCGGGCGCCAAGTAATTGACCGTCCGATGGGGGGAGGGATGCACAATAGTAGACATTAGGGATAATGTAAAGGGTAGCCCTCTGGCGACAGAGGCGCAAATCGTCGGAAAGGACATGGGGAGAAGAGATGGAAGTCGAGCATATTCTTCTCCTTCTATTTGAACAAACCATTGGTCCACAGTTCTGAGGGCTTTTGTATCCGCCATGGAAGGATCAGAATGTTTTTTTTTCTCTTCTCTTCCTCTCCTCTCTTCCTCTCTCTCTCTCTCTCTTCTATGTTTCACTTAGATTTAAATATAAGACTATTAATTATAAAAAACAAAATAAGTAAACAAAAATTTTATTCATGACTTTTTGAGGAGCTACAAAATCATGTAATCCATCGTGGACGACTGCTTAAGCCAACAAGATTAACCTTTTTATAATATTTCATTTTACTATTTCACGCGTAAGTATAATAGTACTCGTTACTTTATAAATAATCAATAATAATTTTTTCTCTTGTATTCCTAAGTATAGGTTTTCTGCCGTTTTATTCATGTGTCTAGCAGTTGACCAATTTAAGCTGAAAGATCCAATTTAAATTGGTTTCGAAATAATTTTAGATATATTTAATTCGATTTTTAAATCATCGAATTTAAATTACTGTATTTTTGTAAAAATAAGTAATACTTTATAAAACTGTTTAACTAAAGGGTGTACGTAGATTTTGTTTGCCCGTAGATTTAATGTTTATCTTAATGTTTATCTCATGAGCGTAGATTTAATGTTAATCTTAACATAATACTATGCTATTTGACAATAAAACATGTGTAATTTTACTACATTTTTATTATCTTTTATACTTAATTGTGTAAGCAAAACTCATTATAACTAAATTTAAATTATACAACGTACTGCATAGAAATAAAATTTATTATATGGCTCTCTCTCTCTCTCTCTCTCTCTCGCTCGCTCTTTGCTTGGCGAGCGGCCCAGCGGAAACTCCCTTGAGCGGCACGAGGCGGGCGTGCCATCCGTGAAACTTTGACCATCTCCCTTCATCTCCAGAGAGCCCTGAGTCTCTCCCTCCGCCCCAACCCCCTCTCTCGCAGTTCGAATACGGGTAGGGTTAAGGATACGCCTAAGGGCGTTTGGCTCGCTCGAGCGAGCGTCGGCAACGTCGTCCTCGGCCGCGCGCAGCCAGCACTGCTGCCGGGCAATCGAGCGGATCGCGGGCTCGGATGATGCGCATCGAATAAGGAGCGGGGGCCCAGTGATCTGCTTATACAGATAAATGTTGTGCAGCAGTAACCCTTGATTGCCGGCACAATGGTTGGGCCACCCCTCCCCCCTCCCCGCCCGCGTTACTTTGATTATCGTAGAGGGCAGGAGGGATTCGAGGGCAAGTGGACCGTCTCCTCTGATGCCGCTTTGACGGATGAACGCGCGCATCTTCGAGGCTTAGATGTACGGGTGCCTTTGAGTGGATCGAATTGAAGTTTTTTTTTTTTTGTTCTTGATCCTTTGCAGGATGAGGTTCCTTTATCATTGGGCGGTGTTCGGAGAACGCAATTGTTCTTTATTAAGAAAAGTAGAGTGAGATGATTTTTTTTTCTTATTCGACGCACAATAAAAATAACGAAAAGAAGTCTTTTAATATAATTCAAACTCATCCATTCAATAGAATATAATGTGTATTAGATTACAACAAATTCAAAGTCCTTAATGTTGAGAATTTATAAAATGACATCGACTTTTCAAGAAACAACGTATAGTTTTTTCCTTATTTAAAGCAAATATATAACAGAGTACTTAGAATTTTCCAAGTATACAAGTGCAAGTACACATATTTGTCAAATAATTAGGAATTTTTATTGTTATCGAATGTACACTTATAATAAAACTAAACGTATAGAGCTCAAATATGATTATGTAGAAAAATATTTCGTACAGTTTCGTGCAATGCCAATTGATTTCATTATTATTCTTTATGAAGAATTCGATGATCTTTTAAAGCGAGTCAAAATCCTTCGATAATGTTTCTTTCTCTGAAAAATAGTTTCCCTGCATACTTTTGTCCAACGGTTTATATAAAGTCGGAACTCGCGAGGTCTAAAAGGTAGAGGAAACCATAAGGAAACTCGCGCGAGAACTATGTTATCCAGACTTGCGCTCGCGAAGCCAACTCGACGATGTATATATATATATAACGTCTAAAACGATAAAATTCTTGCAGAACATTACGCGGCCGTGCCGTCAGGAATTCGCCAACTTTGCTCGATGCGCCGGAAGAGGAGGCCTCGGGCGCTGCTGCGACGCGCCGAGGAAAAATGCCGCGAGCTCGGATGGTAAACTTCGATAGTGCATTAAACATTAACGTAAATAAACTCGCCGCTATCTCGAAACTTTTGCGAGAGCGCGAGAAATTTTGTCGACCCCCGCCCGCGAGGCGGGGCTTTCGAGACGGATCATGGGAGTCACTTTTTCCATATCGTTTCTTTGGTTCATTTGGACCTTCTGTCAGGGAGAATTCGTGTGGCCGGCTTATCCGATAAAGTGCGCGAATGAAGCCGATTCAGCGTCGAAACGTGGGGTTGATTCGATTTGAACAACTTTTTGTTTTGAAAATTGTTGATAAGCAGTAATCGAGAATGCAAGAAATTATCCAAATACTATAAAATCTCAACTACGCGAGGATAAAATAAACAAAAGGCTGATCTGAAAATTTTACAGAACATTTTCTTTCGTTTCATTATTTTATTTGCCTTTTCTAATTTATGCAATTTTTCCATATTGATTATTTATTGAATAAAAGAGAAACTGAAGTTTCCATCGTTATTTATTATTCAATTAAATAAAATATTTGGAACGTTTACGGCCAACGGCCTCGATTTATCGATTTAGCTGGCAGTTCCAGATAATATTGTCTTCCCCGAGATTATTTAACACAATGTCATGATACCAGAAGCCATTTTAAATAAGCGAAAATAACCGACTATACTTTATTATTCGTTATTAGTTCAGAGAATTTGCTTCAGGAATGAAGTTTTCACAATAAATAGTATTTCATTCTTGATATAAAAAAAGAACAAAAGGAAAGGAATAAATTCCATTAAAATCTCAAGTCTTCGTTAATGTCCTCGCGCCTTATTTTGACTCTGTTCTCGACACTTCTTAAACGACATTTACCCCAATCCAATTCGAACGCGTATAGAAATAAGCAATGCAAATAGTTGTTCGGTAAATTGCCCGAATTCATCAGCGAAAGCTAATTATATCGTTCCCGGCATAAATTAGGTTTCCTTTTGCGAAATAAAACGAGGTGCTCGCGATACGGCTCAAAACTCGACTACGCGGACACGAAACTTGCGAGCTTGCGAAGGCAAGGGCAAAGCGAGAGAAAAAAAAATCCCGCGGCCGGCGGATGAATAATCAGGACTTCCTTTTTAAAGTGCCCTAAAAAAAAAAGCCTCGCTTTTTCTTTCTCTCCATGTCTCTCTCCTTTTTACCGGACTGGCGGCCTGATTTATAAGTGTGATTCGTGAATGCACGCGCGCGCACCCTCTACAGTCGGTTAGAAAGATTCTTTGCCTCTCTCTCTCTCTCTCTCCTCTCTCTCAGAAGGGAGGGACGACAAACTCGGAGTCATTAGTTCACCGCGTGAAAAAATTTAATTAAGTTCGCCCCCGCTTGCTCGATGCATTTCGCGTAATTCTCCTCTGGCCGACCTAAGTGGTGTCTTCGAGCGCGCTCTCTTCGTTCTCTCTCTCTCTCTCTCTCGCTCTCTTTTCCTCCTCCTAGGTCGTTTGCCGACCCGCCTCCTACGGTTTTGGCCGATAAATTCCGCATTCCGAATAGTACGCCGACGCTTTTTATCGATATCACGCCCGGTAGCCTTTCTCCCTTTATTTCTCGGAGCAGCATTCCTCATCCTTGCTAATTAAAGGAGCTTTTCGTGCTCTTACCTTCGATGACTGGATATTAACTTGAATATTTTTGACAGCTATATATATATATATATATATATATATATATATATATATGTGTGTGTGTGTGTGTGTGTGTGTGTGTGTGTGTGTGACATAGATTGAGGCTTAATGCACTTCATATTGGTAACAAGAAAAATGTTCACAACGGTTTAATAACGTAATAGTGAAATTTGATATACATAGAGAATTTGGTCATTGCCCGAACTTGCGTATGTAAAATATTATTATTTTATCACTCAAATAAGAAATGAGAATGCATATACCTGTATTTTATTTAAGAAGGACTGATGCAAAAGTTTCATAACTCGTTTTCTACGCACTAACGCAAAATCGATAACATTAAACCATGAATTTCAATGAATAAAAGTTTATTTTGCGAATTCTCGAACAATTTTCAAATTTAATAAATAAACTTGAATTGCTTCTGAAAATTGATTTTTCAAATATTCGATAAGTCCATCGAGGCGCGCCTCGCCGGCGCCGCGTACGAGCGACGATTGGCCTCGTGAATACGGAAATTTAAACACTCGACGACGCCCCCGCCCCGCTCGTCGCCCGTACAGAGTCTGCGTGCTCGCGGCTCTCGCGACAAATTTTCTTCCGTTTTCCATTATAGTCCGCCCGTTCGCCGTTCCGTTCTGATCTGATTTGTTGCTGGACCTGTTGCATTGTCCATTCAGCTTTGCAAGGACGAGTTTGGAACTACGCAATGGCTTTCAAGATCAGACAGGAATTTTTTGCGCTTAACGTATTTGTTTATATATATATATATTGGATCAGATTGAAAGTAAGATTTTTGGAGTATATGAACAGTAGATAAAAAAGTCTATTTATATTTTCGGTGGAATAGTTATCTTCATGGTTTTGTATATACAGAATATCCCAAATATAATTATTCAAATGTAAAATTTGCGAATCCATTTTTCCGCTATGCGCCAATGTTTATCGGCCAATGAGCGAACGATAAATCGACTTTTGTTGGAGGGTCATGAAAATTGCGAAGGAAGGGGAATTTTTCGATGATTTCAAGAACAGCGAGGTGAAATCTTACATTTGGGACAATCTTTACATTGAAATTACGTACAGCGATAATCTAACTTTTTCTTCTTATCCAATGCCTGGTTGGATTCGAAAAAATTACTGCTCTATGAGCATTTCGATAATAACGATTTATCTGGCATGCCACATATCAATTCATATAGCTATACATTATTTTGTCTCGATTTTCTAATTTATCTAACTTATTTTGCTTTATATATATATATTGTAGTGGTAATTGGTATATTTAATTTTTCTAGGCTTCCGGCGTGTTTAAGTCGATTCTGCTGGTACGTTTCCCGTCAACTAACATCCCTTCTTTACTACTCGGAGAGTTCGACTTCCTTGAAGAATGCGTCGATTTTCGCCGAATGCAATTACGCCACGCGCAACTATACGAACGGAACTGCAATTATATAGCGTTTGAACAACTGTTAGGAATGTCGAAACGCTATGAAATTCCATTATAAACTTTCGAGGATGGGCAAACGCGACGATACGCAGGCGTACGGAGATGCGATTACGCGAGAGGAGGGATAATTTTCGAGTTACGATTATGAAGAACTCGAGGCCTGGTTGAGATATGCAGAAAATGAATTTTCCCTCGTTAATTTATGTCGCAACATATGCTTCTGTTAGAGAAGACCAGAGATTATTGCGAATGAAACGTACAGATATCATTGACAAGATAATTATTAGATTGTCAGTTCGAGTAGGTAGAGCGGATATTAAATTCTACATTAAGCAAAGAGGACGCTAGTTGAAAATAAAGCCGAGTTAAATTGAGGATTAAGGACGGCAGTATGCTGTTCATGAATATGTTATTGTGCCAATAATGCCATTCCAAGTGTGACAATAATAAGTCACAATATTTGCAGTAGTGACAATAGTGGCAGTAATAATTTGTACTGTGAGGATGTATTAATATGTTGGAATGCAGGGGAGAAACGCGATTAATCCAGAGGATGAAGCAAAAATAAAGTATAGAACATAACATACGTTTCTTATCGTTCCGATCGATGTTTTTAGAATGAATTAATTTATCAAATTTTTATAAAACAGACGCGCATCGATCCAACAATTACAGTGCGTACTTTTCATCCCCATCGATCCACACACTTCACCGATTACACGAAAATCTCAAACGATACGTCTGGGGACGTCGTATATATATATATTTGTATGTATAGGTATGTATGTATATAAAACAGACAAAAAAACATAAACCCGGCTAGAATCCTAAAAGCACTTTGCGAAATGAAAAGTAACCGAGGATAGGAAGAAAATGGGATAGTGCATCGAGCGATAGGGAAGATCGGTGGGCGAGTTTGCAAAATGCTCGGAGAAAACAACCCTCCTCGAACGTTGCGGGAAGAAACGGGTATCCATAAGTCCTCTCACCGCCAACTGTTTACTTCGTACCTCGTGTGCCGCGCGTAGAGAGCAAAAAAAAAAAAAAAAAACAAAAAAAACAAAAAAGAAAAAGCTCGGTATCCCTGTCCTATCTATGGGATTATGATTACGTGCAGGAAGCGTTCTAGTAAAAAAAGCAAACAAACAAAAAATCACACAGGGGAATGAAATGACGAGAATGGGAGAGAACGAGAGACTGGGGACGCGAGAGATATAGTCAGAGAGAAGAGAGCGAGAGAGAGAGAGAGAGAGAGAGAGAGAGAGAGAGAGCGTAAGTATTATGTACAACAACGCCACCTCGTTACGCTTGTCGCCTCAAGAACGCCGAAGCACTTGCGGCTCCTCGGTCGAAGTGCCTCATTTTCGCATTAGAATCTCTGTTCGCCTCTTTATCCCACGCTCTCTTTCTCATTCTTTGTCCAACGAATTTTCATATTCGCCCTCGCGTTGCATTCATGATTATGTGGACATCAAGCGCGACGCGTTGTATTTTGGAATAGCGAGTGAAGAAATTGAAAAGGCGCTCTTAACAAGACGCTTGAATGAAGTTTACCTGATAATTCGACATTATCAATCTCTCTCTCCCTCTCCTTCTCTCTCTTTCTTTTTTTCTCTTCTCTTTGCATAGTAATTCTTTTCTTCTTCCGTCGGATGTATGCGTATTCGATGCATTGCAGGAAATGCTGATTAGCATTTAAGTACTGCTCCCGACAATTATGAATGCTTAATGGTCTAGTCGATCGATTTTTTACCAGCGATAAAGATTCATAATAAAAGATTTTCAATTACTAATTGACGTCTTAAATAAATCATTTGAAAGGTAAATCCGTCAAAGTTCTATTTTTGTTGAGACACTTTTTGAATACTGTATCAGATTTAGTATTTTTGCAATGGGAATCTAACTTTGAGCTCGACCATAAAAAGTGATAAAATTATTTTTGCAATAGCATTTCAGTTCGTTAAATTTAAAACGATAGCCTTTAAATTCGTAGGAATACTTATCATTGCGTGCCTATATATTATCGATTCGGAACACATCCCTTTACAGTTCCATTTGGCCTTTTAAATATCGCATTTCCCAGAAGATAAAAAGCCAAACATTCTTTACTGTTTGATACGACAGTCAATGTATAAATTGTGATTCTTTATACAGTGCGATTTTTTATTGGAAATCGCTAATACATGAAATACACCCTGGCATTTATTACGCAATAATTTATTTCTTTTCGTATTGGTTTTATATGCATTAGTATATGTTATTCCCATACCATATGTGATATACTTTGGAAATGGTGCGAAACCTCACGTTCACTAAGTTAAATTTCAAGACCAATCGAAAAGAGATAATGTGTGCGCAAAGCTTGTACTGTTGTTACAACTCGCGTTTCTCGATCACTCAAGAATTACCTGTGTGATTTTATTTACAAATACTTGTCAGTCATTATTCAATGGATTATTTAGAATAACATCACACTATCACGATTTACAGAAGAATGTCAAGGAAACGAGGGCTTACTTCAGCTCATATATATATAAAGTTGATATGGAAAGATTAAAGATCTTTTGAATCAAGGCAACTCATTCTGTTCACTTTCATCATCAACTTATTACTCCGACCGAATCACACATTACTGTGCCGTGATTTATATTGATTTATTATTAGTATTTAGTACCATGATTTCTTATAGTTCAGTCATTCAGCGATCGTACATTTATAAACTACCTTTGGAAATCCTATATTTGTTTAGAATAATTTAATACAGTAACGACAGGTTCATTGGTGGTTTGAACACACGAATCGACGCCTTCTGTATTTGATTCTATTACAAAGTATAGTACCTACTAGGAAATTACAGATAGTTTTTACTACTACTTAATACGTTAACATAATATTTTCTCACAAAGACTGTTCGCAGAGTTATATTATTTGTGGATTCCGCTAGCAGGCTGATCCAGAAAACGTAGAAGTATCGCAAAGGTAACGCGCGTCATGAAAAATCAAAAATAAGAATTATAGCTTCTTTTTTTTTTTTGAAAATTAGAAAAAGCAATGTTTTAAGTTGGCACCGTCGTTGAAAAGAAGCCTTTTCCAGAATTATTCTTTAAGTTGTGAAATAAATGTTCATATTGTTCAAGGTAAGGTCCAGTTGTCGATCCCAGTACCGTCCGTTATATCCCATGGGGTACTGCTAACGAAGAGCAGAGTTGGTTGTGGTTAAATTAGAACGTTTAACTTTCGAAAGTACAGAATGCCTTTTGTTTAAAATTATGGATATATGAATGAAACTCCGTAGCTGAACGGAACGGAGGAAATTTTTAATGTGCACTTCGTGGCATTAAAATATTTTGAAAGCACGCGTGAAATTATAATGTTCCTAAATTTTGAAATAACAAAATACGTTTAGTTGGTACAGTTTGTAGTTTGGAATCTAATCTTTTCCTCCTCATTATGTTTACAAGTTTTTGAAAAAGGTTTTAACGTGCTGGTAGGTAAAAGTTGTCGAATATTTATTTTTTCTGATTCAATTTTTTAAACTTCAAAAGTGAATATCTGTTAACCATTTCCATCGATTAAAACTTACAATAACAGAATTTGTACTTCGTATCAGTTATCATCAAGGCAGTATTACCGCGCTCACCGCCAGTTCACCGCGTGTTAAATACCGATACAAATGGTACTACATATTAAATTGATTATTCCGAATCACTCTACATATATACTGATAGTAGTACTATACTGATAGTAGTGTATATGAAATTTAGCGGCATTGGTATGTTAAATCACAATGAGGTTTGATCAGTAGCAGTTATTAAACTAATAATTCAAAATACCTAAGCCAATTTATATAAATTAAGAACATGGTTGGTTCTAATTTTGCATACATACAGAGATTATTTCATGCATAGATGTATTTTGCGCATTTTTAATTGTCATTTGAAAATATTAATTTTTCATGCGTCGTCTATTAAACGTGTATAAAAAAATTTATTTATTAGATTATTAGCAATTTGAAACTATTAGTTAACATAACGATTTATATCTGATAATATGAGTCCATATCACATTTGCTGGTATATTATTGCTTTATAAAACAATAATTTTATTGTGTTAATTTTAATTTTTTCTTTCTTCTAGTGATTGTGAAATTACTAATTTACAGCGCTATAACATTATATCGTTGACATACGATATTTTTAATTTCATTACGATACGAGCACGACTTTAATAATTTTTAAATGAAATCGTCAAGAGCCTCATTAAACTATAACCAACGTTGTTTTGTACGTTAAAGCGCAAATCGGTGAAACTATTTTATGCCATCTGAGCTAAAGGTAAATTTTGATATTTGGTGGTAATATAATAATAAGTATTATTATTTACTTATACGTTTAGTTATTATTAGTTATATATATATATATATATATATATATATATATATATATATATATAACACGTTTAGAGGATAGGGAGCTGTGACAAAAGGCTGCTTAGCAGCTACGCCAAGTAATAAGACAATGAGAACGGCATGGTGCTTTTATATTTCTCAAGACTCTTAATTGAAAACAAAGAAATTTCATTTTAAATTTTGAACATAACGCGCGGAAGACCAATGCTGTGCTTCTGAATGATTCCGCAATAAATTTTTTTTAGCACAGAATAAATCTTTTTATCATTAAACATTACTAGTGTAAAAGCTATTCTTTATTAAAAATTTTTCTCGATCTTGTGATTTTTTGTAAATTGTTTGATATGAATGTTAGAAAAATTTCAAAATCAAAACCAATACCTTTTTACCATTACCAAGATAAGGTCGACAATCTTAAGATTCATATAAGATCAAAACAATATTTTTCTAAATCTTGTCTCGTCTTAATCTTGGCGAATCAATACGAAAGAAGAAT
Source organism: Sycobia sp. Sy_11 (assembly GCA_018907035.1). Classification (NCBI taxonomy): domain Eukaryota; kingdom Metazoa; phylum Arthropoda; class Insecta; order Hymenoptera; family Epichrysomallidae; genus Sycobia; species Sycobia sp. Sy_11. The sequence goes on along the minus strand of JACCIC010000012.1, from coordinate 5,309,423 downwards.
AACAGCATAGTTTTGACGAGGGAAGAAAGAGCACATAAAAATTGTCCATTCAATTGTACGATAATTTTTAAAATAAAACTTCCTATCGCTTAAGTGTTCTCGTTATTTAATAGCCAAAAATTGTATATTTCAGAGATCAATGAAGCAACGGCTTTCAAGCCCTCACTCAAGAAACCAAGTTTATGCATAAAGCAGCAACCCGTTTCAAGAACGTTCGTCCGCTGAATCGCTTATTTCCCAGTGGAAATCCCATTAGTTCATTAGCGATCGCTCGCTCCTGTTACGGTTATCGTCGGGAGATAGCGCCGTGGATCGGATTCAATTCCCAGGTGATAGACCGCAGAAATACATATATAACCATCGGTCGGCGATACTGCAGCACAACAACCCTCGGCATCAATCTCTAGACTCGGCGCGGCTGCTAATTCCGTCCGAATATCTTGCAAATCCGTTCTGCCTCCTGTTCAGCATTCTTTTACACGCGCTTACATCACTGGATCCAGAAGAAAAATCCAGAAATTCCGGGCTTCTGTTCTGTAATCCATTCCATCGTCGGTCGCCTCGATTCATTTGGTTCGGCTAGCTCGTTAGAGTCACCCTCCCCCAACAAAAATTTGTTGAGTCGCGCGGGAATTCGGTCTAATAGATATACGGGTGCGCGCGCACACACACACACACACATACCGCTTTGGTAATTAATACACGCCAGCCTCGCGTTCTGGGCATTTCAACCTACTACGCCGGTTCTTGGCTCGCGAGCGCGCGTCGCATCGCGAAAACGCGCGCGAGGAACGTTCGAACAACTATTGGGACGATGAGCTCGCGACGTTGCATACCCCCTTCATCACTCTCCCTCTCCCTCTCTCACCCTCTCTCCCTCGCACTGGCTCGCTCTTTATATGTGCCGATTGGCGGGTGGCCAGTCGGTCGGCTCTAGGAATAATACGCGATTCCTTGTAATACATCGGCGAGGCGCGCCGGCTATTTCGGCGGGCGCGCGCTTTTGTGAAATTATTTTTAATCGATGCAGTGGGGGGGAGCGAGTTGGTAGGGGGGGAGGAGGTACGCGCGACCATAGAGCTAATACGGGGAAACCGCGGGATCTGGCCGACGGGCGAACGCGCTCGATTCTCGCCCCTCGACAACGGGCACATATCCCGCGCGCACCGTTCAATTATTATCAGACGAGATCTCGACTCGGGTTGATGCGCGACATGCGCCGAGGGCTCGTATGTTACGCGTGCATGTAGTGGTAGTGCTCGGAGTTTTGAAACCACGTCTCCTCTCTCGTTCTTTGTCTTTCGGGGGCTATCTATCTTATACTATGGCTGTAATACTTATATCTCACAGCTGGCGGCAAAGAGGCTGAGGGAAGGCTGCGGCTGCTCAAGTTTCATTCGAATGGTTCCTAATTTGCGTCGAACACTTCAAATTGTTACATATGCTATTAATACGAGTATTTTTAATGTCACAATTCAAGCAAGTTCCTGGGGACCTTAGGTGTCGTTTGTCAAATTAATAAATTGTTACGGTCAAATAATTGTACTGGCTTTGGATTTGTCGTTGAATTCAATTGGAGATGTAACATGAATTTTCTGCCTTGGATTCTGTACAGCCTGTTTGATATTTTCTCTCTTGAATTAGTGCGCGAATGGCGAAAATGAAAAAAATATGTTGGACCATCACTTGAATAAATACCCACGTAATACATATGATGCAGTCGTGATTAATAACATGGACAAATATTATTACGTGTCTTCGATTAGTATTAATTTCTTGGAATCTAGAGAGATAGCATAATCTTCAGATAATTACCTCCGTATAAATTGAATCTATCGAAGGAATTGCTTGACGCTCCGCATCACATCTTCTTTTAACATCAAATTTGTTGCGTACTCTAACATATCCTATTGAATTGACATCCGGCGACGATGGACGACACTCGAGTACTTTAAGCGTCATTTTCTTATTGAAAATCTGCATTGCTTGACGTGAAGCTCATCACGTTCCGATATTTTTCCACTATGTTTTTCACGGTGAAAATTTGGCCACGTACGCTATTGTCAAAGAGACTGTCAAGCTATAACCAGCTTTTCTACAGCACCACTTACTTATAGTATTCTGGAAACTTGTGCTATTTGTATATATTTATAAAGAGCGATTAATTTAGATGACATCATCGAAAAAACGGGTGAAGCTATTCTCAAGAATGCTTCAGAACTCTGAGAGAGGACAATGTATTTTGGAAAAGTAAAACATAATATAATAACTATCTAATGTTTTTGTCATGTCTATAACACCGTAGGATTTTGACTCTCTCAGGAATCATTTAAACTTCAAATTTCGACTTATTTATAAATTTCCTTTATAAATCCACGAGTCATACTCGATCTTCGACGAATTTGACTGCGGTACGTATTATCTAATCGCGCACGCGTCAATTAGGATTTTAGCCAAACTCTTGCAAAAGCAACTAAAACGCCACCTTTTTCAACTTGGGCCATTCATTCGCCGAGAATTTGGGAAGCGCGAGAAATGGGAAATGTAGCGTATATATATATATATATATATATATATATATATATATATATATATACGTACGGAGGTAGAACACGAGGATAAATAGCGAGCCACCGAAACTCGACAAACTAATCCGACCAGCTCAGGGCGAGTCTGCACTGCTGCAAGTACGATATAATCTTTATATATATATATACATATATAGGGCTTTTGTCGGAAAAACGGTCCTTTGCTCCATAAAGGAGCTTTTCACGTGCAGCACAATCTCCCTTCCGCCTCCTAAATGTAGAATATCACTTTGTGCTCTCCTCTTCAGGGCTGATAATTATAATCATCGTGCTTTAGAAGACAAAATTATGAGAAACCCTTTTGTAAGTCGAGACTACAATTTCTTTCGTTCGGTTTCGTAAAAAAAGTAGAACATAATGCTCTATCGTTAAGAAGAGGTTTCAGAGCGTCAATCGCGATCAACGACGGTTGAAAGGGATTTTAAAAATTTATTCCTCATTTAATTCGATAAATTGTATAAGTAACTATATTCTACAGCTCGCGTGTATGACTATTATACAAAAAAGTAATGAAAGGCATTTAATACAATTCACAAAAAATATATTTCCCTACTTAATACGAATTTATTTTATTTCGTAAGTTGTTTTTTAAGACTTATGATTCGTAAAACTTCTACATTTGATCAATTTCAATAGGTTCTATATGTTTTCCTATTAAGCTTTTCTATTACATTTTCCGTTATTTCGTCTTTGGTACAGACTAGCGTACGAGAATTTTCTGCCCTGCCCTAGATTATTTAATGTAACGTAACGTAATATTACTTTTTTATAAATAAAAAAAATTATAAAAATATATGAAACTTTTTTCTCAGCTCCTCTGCAAATTGTCTATCATCAGTATTTATAGACGATGTTTGCAACGCGACAACAATGAACTTCGTTGTTTGGAAACTGACCGCGGTGTGCAACAGCCACAGAAGATCAGATTCTCTCAATTTCGAATATAAAAACCAAGCATGCCAACGTGTCCAGATGTAAGCTGCATACGAATGCGAAGATTGTAAGCTACGTGGAATCTCATTCTGTAGATTTTGGCTTTAATTTTTCTCTTTAGATGGATCAACGAAAGGAAATTGTTTTTCAAAAGTACAGTAATCTACTTGAAAAGCTCTCTACGAACCTACCTTTTCTTCCATTCAAATGTATTTACATAAAAGTGTGAATTACACGACGTTTGACGAGGTCCGTAAAATCTAAGGAAGTCAATGAGCTGTATGGTCTACTTCTTACCAAATGGAAGAATATTTTTTTAATGCACACAATGGTACATTTTTCTTTTGCATTCAGCTATTTGTATTCTTCGATAAAAGCGTGACTCCATTTTTCTTATACGTATTATATATATATATATATATATATATATATATATATATATATATATATATATACACGAGCGAAGTTGGTCATTAGAGAGCTCGGAAAACGTTGCCAACGAGACGGTTCGAGTTTTGGACCTCTTAGAGCTTCAGAAATAGTTCCTTCAACGCCAAATCGTAATCAAAGACATCGAGTTCGGATCGCCCAATCATGGAGATGCGACGCTTCGCCACGATGTCGGATGGGCGATCAAACATTTCGATTTTGTAAACGATGCATCGCCCAATTTCTTCGTCAATCAAGAGTGATGTCGATAATCCCTTTTCCTCGATAATTAAGAACTTCATTCCTTATAAAATTTTCAATTTGCCATTGGAAATAGTCTTTTCAAAGCACGTTTAATCTTTCAAATTATTTTCAACTTTAATTTTATTTTTCAAGAAACAATTTTTCTTTGCATACTTCTTATAAAGTAAAGTCTTCACATTTGGATCCATTGACGATGGCCAACGAATAATCATCGGATATGGTCAACCCTATGATCAGCATACGACACAATCATATTGTCTTACATATTAACAATATCGTATATATAGATTACAAAGAAAAGTAATCCAAGGATTATTTCTTGAGTAACCCTCGTATCCATTACTATAATCTTACTATTTTAGTCTTTAATTTTGACTTTGCCTTGTCGATTCGATAGGTAACATTTAATGGAGCCTAAACGCTCCCTCTTATTCCAAATATTTCTAATTCTTCCAATCATATAGGGCGATTAGCATAGTAGATCTAGTCAATGATACGAGAGAGAGAGAGAGAGAGAGAGAGAGAGAGAGAGAGAGAGAGAGAGAGGAGAGAGATAATATCGCCTAAAAATTAATATCGCGAATACACAAATCGAATTGCACCCTATACACTCCTTCGATGCATTCTCCTCCACCCTTATAACTGCGTATGGAGTATATATACACATATAATGTCGTCGAGCAGCGGCATCGCTACTTTTTAATTACTGTGGAGCGCCAGCGTATACATTATAGACGCAGATTTCCGGGCCCCCGAGGGTAAGGAAAAAAATCGAAAGAAAATCCCCGAGCGTCTCGAGGCGGCTATGTGGGAGGGGCGAGAGGGGGGGGGGTCGAAGGTATATTCCAAAAGCCGGCGGCGCACCGGTAATGTAGAATCGATCGATTTTCCATCTCTACCCCTTCTCTCGGCAATATTTATTTTTCTCCGCTTATCCTTCTCTTCCTCACCAAGGAGGGCGGCCCTGTCATCTATATATATATATACATATATACATATATACATACGGTGTGCGTATGCAATGCCAGAGGAGATGCGCAGACCGATTGCCTCGGGCATAATAACCAGTAGAGCGTCGCGCCACCGTCGCGGGAGACGTCGAGACGCCTATAATCGACGCATTTGTGTCGCACGCCGCTTGAGCGAGAAAACTGGCGAAACAGGGTGCGCGATGGGGAGGGGGTTAGAGGAGGTAGCCGAGAAGCCGACGAAGCGCGGCTGACGCTCTATACAGAGTCGAGTGGGGCGATGGCATAGAAGGCGCAAGCGGCGGAATGTTCGTCGTGCGGAGTGGCGAGGGTTGCGAATATGTGGATCGCCGTAGGGGAAGGGGGGGGGGAATAGAGAATGATAGAGAGAGATAGAGAGACCGTAGCATGGTCTACAATACTCGCTGCAGCCAGTTGAAATGAATCGCGAACATAATAAGGCGACCCTAGACCGTTGTATGCTCGGGTTGTTTTTTGCTCCGTTGACACACTTCGACAGATCGGCAAAGATGATTGTATGCAGCCGTTGTCTGACTAGGGACGCGCACGTACACGTTGCCGCGTTATTAAATTTAAAGACGCGCGTCGACATTATCGAAGAGGTTTTTCCTTTTTTTTGCAAGCACTTCAATTATAATTATTATTATTTTTTTGTTTACTTTTTTTCCTCATTTTTTCGTAGAAGAACAGAAAGAAGAATAAAATTGACGTTTTGGTACGACATCTTTACGGATAATTAATCGTGAATTGAATTTGATAACGATGCAGCTTTTATCTTCGCGAAGATCGATAAAAAACGTGTGCATTCCAAAAGTAGAAATACTTATAATCAAATGTGGGGGGGGGGGGAACTTTTGACGTTGCACTTCGTGCACATGTATACGTGAGCGTCTGGGAATTCTTGCGAAGTCGGCCTCGATATGGATTTGGCGCTCCCGTGAAGCAACGTCAAAGTCCTCGAAGCAGATGAATAATATAAACGATAAAATCCTATATTCTATTTACAGATCTATGTGAATTATTCGATTAGGTGCCTGGCGGCTATGTTTTGTATACGAAACTGTTCTTCGCGAAAGAGCGACAACAAGAAAAAAAAAAATTGATTTTCAAGTAACCCATAAAGAAAACGCCTTCTTATTAAGGACCAACGGAATATGAAGCGCTTTCACCGACTGCAGAGCTGGTCCAGACGATGAGTCGAAGAGTTCATACGAATATGCGCATTTCTTGGAAAACTGTTTTGCGATCAAAAAAAGAAAATTTTGTCCTCGAATCGACGGTTGGTGACCGTGTTTTGGTCGATTATTGATTTACATTCCCATGTGAACCACGTGGCTCGGAAATTTTCGAGTACGTCATTTTCTATTATATAAGACTCGAAATATCTCCATTTACCGTATCGATAAAATTCCAGAGTTCTGTATACAAGAAATCTCTTGAATCGTCCAGCCTATCACTTTGATCAGTCTAAACGAATGTCTTGGCACTATATTCGAATAGTTTAAGATCGAATAACGCGCCAGCATCGTCGACCGCGCTAAATCCCAGAAATATTAAGCCAACGGGCTACTTGGTCCCCGTATGAGTCATGTATAATACACTCAAAACTAATTAAAAATCCAAGAAAGTTCAACGTTTATATACGTTCGAGAATACGGAACCCGTTTAAACACGGCGAATTCTCCCCCCCCCCCCCAACCCCTCAAACCCAAAGGGGGCGGCTCTCAAAAGTCTAGCTCACTCCGCGCTGTCGTACATACGCGCCAAATGTAGAGCGCGCGCCCGCATACTTCCGAGATCTGGAATCTCTCTCGGCGCTCTGAAAAGTAGCGGTGGAGGGGGCGCGCGGGCGCGAAACGAAAATTAACGAGGGCGCGATTAATCGGGTTAATGGACGCCGAGGAGGGCGCGCGCGACGGTAACACGGCAGAACCCGCGCGCGCTCTCCTGCGTAGGCGGGTTTGTTGACCGTTCAATGGACAACGGGAGCGCTTGCGCGCGACCAAGGCTGCACTCTCTCTCTCTCTCTCTCTCTCTCTCTCTCTCTCTCTCTCTCTCTATCTAGTCACGTGAAATCGTCTTGTATGCAAGGAATGAAAATGAACGAGAAGCAGCCCAGTCGCGGCCTTATTCTCCGTCACTTTCCACGAAAACTCGCCTTTGAATCTTTTCTTCCGTTCGTATACCCGAGGCAGGGACTTTGGTTTTTTCTCACGTCGTGACGCCGGAAACGTTATGTGTGTGTGTGTGTGTGTGTGTGTGTGTGTGTGTGTGTGTGTGTGTGTGTGTGTGTGTGTGTGTGTGTGTGTGTGTGTGTGTGTGTGTGTGTGTGTGTGTGTGTGTGTGTGTGTGTGTAGTAACAACATCACTAAAGCACAAATTAATACGGCCGGGATTCTCGCGAGATTCTCTCCCTCTCCCCTTTATATATATTAGCGGGTGGTCGCGCTATATTTTGCACGCCTTGAATCATAAATATACACTCTCTATTAGGAGTTGTGCCCGATTGCAATTAGCGCAAAAGCGCGAATTGGAGTGTGTGCGTATATATATATATATATATATATATATATATATATATATATATATAGAATTTATGACTTTTCTGGGAATTCAGAGCTCGAGTAATTACAAGCCTCGATGGTGTAGACTTGAACGAGCGCGTCTTGAATCCAACCAGTCTAGAAGTTTTGGTGCGGCTGTATATATATATATGTATTAGGACTCTTTTTACGGACTAAATAGTAGATAGTCTATATATAAAATATGCTTGTATATAGGGTCAATTGGACTTGGACGAAACCCATTGAATTTTCTGGTTATTTAATTGAAGACTGTGACGAAAGTTATTACGTGATGGAATTTCAATTCATATTCTGAAATATAGCTAAGTTATATACGTACGCAGGTAAAATGAGATTTTATCTTTGAAAAACTTTTTGCACAATGCGTTCGTTATAGCGTTCGTTTAATCGACATTTATATGCGAAATGAATAAATATTTTTGTAAGACTATTCTCGTTTAGAATCGCCCCTGTAGGATGCCGATACTTCGAAGTACACGTGTCATGTTGTATAGATACATGTGTATTTTAGAAAAATTCAGGACAGGCAGCAAGAATGAATTCGACGAAAGAAAAATTTCGCAAATTTGAACTCGTTGTATATTGAGTTTCTATAATATTAGTATCGACGATAAGCGTAAACTTGTTTTAATTGTTAATAAATCTAAAATTTCCTTTTATCATGATTTTTAATAATTCGTAAACTTTTTTTTGTTTACTTTTGAGAAATGCATATAAGTACATTAATAACTCTCTATCTTCTGACTGCTGTTCCAAAAATATCCAGCACCGTGGTTGCGCAATAGTCGGTTGAAAGTTGGTACAGTCCGAATAATAATAGCCCGCGCACATACGAGGTCTCCCCATCGGTTCATACGGATTTAATTTTGCGGACGTTGTGTAAAAGCGATTACACGCATAATTTTTACATGTCCAATTATTCCTTATTAGCATCAATGACATGTATGATATAAAGTATACGTTAGCAAGGCGACTAGGTCGTCGCCTTAACGCCGTAAATATTGTTGGTTTTTTTTTCGCGACAACAACGCGCCCTATAATTTCTTCAAAATTTATAAAGTTATGGCACTCACAATAATGGCATTATATTCTGTTTAACGGCGAGTCTTTCAATTTAAAAACACTAATTTACTGTATTTTACGTATATCCATACATACACTGCAAAAATTCAGAATTTATCTTCGGGGGGGGGGGAAGTTGTGCAATGGAGATCTATATATATATATATATATATATATATATATATATATATATATATGTATGTATGTATGTATGTATATGCATGTATATGTAACCACATCGGCGCAAGAATCATTTCAGAAAATTCAACGGAGCTCGCAGCGAAAACCGCTACGTTTTAACCGTTCTCAAATTCACAAAATTAATTGCACGCGCGAGAAAATCATAACAAAATCCCCGACGTCTCGTGCGGGCGATATACATGCAGGCGAGCGCGAAAACACACACACACACACACACACACACACGGAGCAGTAGCAGACCGAAGGAAATAATGCGGCAGCGCGTGCTCTGGAGCTTAAAATTAAATTCGCGCGCGCCTGGAACCGAAGGTATACGCGCGCCTGGCGGTGGCTATTTTTCCGGTAGCGAATGACGTGGAAGTAAATTTTAGAAATATATATATACACTATAAATGTAGGGCGAGTTATTTCTCCCCTGGTATTGACAGATAATTATATAAGGCCAGGCTGCACGAGCAGTGCAAACATGCAAGGCCTGCTTTATTATATCGCCATATAAATAACAATTGAGCAACATTATTGTTTGGTTTCTATATTTTTTTATTTACTTAGAATCGGAAATTTATCGGATATTCGATGGGGGAAATTTGCGCGCTTTCATGCGTTTGTTTATGAAGATCATTTAAATGCTTCGTTCAATCGCTGCTAATGAATTATTTTATTCGGAACGAAATTTCTTAAGAAAACCAATGAAGGTCGATCTAATTCTATCACAAAATCATATTATTAAGGGGGCGGGAAAATCTATCGGACGACTCTTACTATAAAAAATATCATTTAACCATTTAAAAAAATTCAATAAAAAAAGAAGAAAAAAAAGAATTATTTCGCAGTGAAGAAGCTTCTGCGCGAAGACTGAATCTTGTTTGTAAAATATAACGTACTTCTTATGGTACGATAAAGTACTTTCAAGCTACGGGCGCTAAAACATATATGGTCACAGCAGTATAATCTATTTACCTGTAGTGTCACTATATTTCTCTGCGTGTATATATATATGACTCGTTCTGCGCTATTATTCATCGGATCTACATTCAAGCACGATCGTCGGATTTGAACGGGTCGGTCATTATTGGAGCTTGTATGATTGCGCGGAAATTTCTGGATTTACCATATATATATTGTATAACGCTACCCTTTTTCATCTGATAAATCAATCGTAAATTTCGAGCGATAATCTGATCATTTGCCGTCTTCATAAGCGTACTGAGGAGGGCGCTGCGTCCCTATTAAACCATACATATGCATTTTGTAAAGGGGCCACCAGCAGCACCATCTGCTCTGAGAAATACTTCTTGCCTCTCTTCTCCTCTCCGCCCTCAGTTCGATATTTTGATAATCCGATCAAAACCTCCCCCACACGAGAGACGGGTCGCGCGCGAATTTCGATCTCGCCGATGTAATATACGTGATCGTCGATGAGGTGGTAATCGAATGCGCCATATATATATACGTATAATAGTATACCTAGGTACTGAGATCACGGAAGAAGGGGGGGGGGGCAGGGGAACGGATCAGCCTCGCCCTTCCATCTTTGATCCATTAATACCCCTTTCGGAGGATATTCGATTTCGTCGCGTATAATATCTGCCCGAAATTTCGACGATATTTCAGAGGCATACAGAACACGCGCCGTATATAATTTACGAGCACGTATCGAGCGGGCCGACCGTCGCCGTACGAAGGGGGAGGAGGAAAAATCTCGATTCCCTCCCCCCCTCTCTCCCGCCTGGATCCCGAATCATCTGAGCAATGACGTATATATATATATATATACGTCTGCGTGTAACGTAAAGTGCTGGGAATCTTTTCTGCTCGCGCTCTCTCTCTCTCTCTCTCTCTCTCTGACCGTCGAAGGACTCGAGATGAGCGAACACAACTACATATACAGCGTATATCCTATATTGTCATATGGATTATTACGCAACGGTCACCCCCTCTCGCCCCATACAATGTGCCTTCGGTTACGTGTATTCGGCCCCTCGATTCGGCTGTGCATATGTAGGCGTAAGTACGGCGCGGGCGTTCCGTCGTTTTGTCCTCACAAAGGACACCCGTCAGCCGTTGCTTTGCGTTTACGATATATATATATATATATATATATATATATATATATATATATATACCTACAGCTTTTCTTTATTATACGGTCCGATTTATACCGCTATTCTCCTCTCTCCTCTCTCTCTCCCTCTAATTCGTGAAAAGCATGACATATATCGCGTGATATTTATTTACTAAACTACGAACGGACGTTATGTATGCACACACCATAAGAATAATATTGAAATTTCAACAGTTGAAACTGTTGAGATTGTCTGCGATCGAATGAAATTTTCTTAAAATGTAAAATTCCACGCGATTGAAAATTTATTAATATTAATATAACAGCGTGTTTGTAATTATTAGCCGTGGCGCGCAAACTGTGCATATAATCGATAATACTATTATACGGGTTTTCACATTAGAGGCCAATTATTTTGTTTAAATTCTGCAAGTAAATCTAACGCCATATACCGCCACTTTATTAATACTATAGAGAATAGAATACAACGAATCACGCGCGCGTACGCGAAGCGCAATTATCGGACTGTAATTCTATCTGCGCGCAGTTGCCCCTTCGTTATTTCTTAAACCATCGCGAAGCTTCGGCGAAGACTTTTGTTTCCGTTAAACGACTCCTTGACGTTTGAACTGCCTGCCCCTTTTAACGCCCGGAGGCAGTCCGAGCACACGTGACGTTTGCGTTAATTGCCGCTCATCGCGCGATTCGGTCTAATTCGCATTCCGTCGATTAGATCCGCAATGCAGAAGAGTGCGTATCCTCCTAGGGGAGGGGGGGGGCGAACCTCGCTCCAGCACTCCCCTGCCGCCGGCAGCGTCTAGAAAATCCGAAAATGTACACGGAAAATTGACGCTAATACGCCACGCGACCAGTCCGAATTACCACTAATTTACGTGTCTCTGGCGGTCCGCTCGGCGATACGGTGCACACGCGTATCGTATACAGATGGGGGGGAGGGGGTGAGAAAAAGGCGTCCGGGCTGAGCGACGGGTTGGTTAAGGCTAAGCGATAGTTTCGCGACTGGGCGCGCGCGCACGGTCGGCTTGACCTGCGACCCACTACTAGCGGCGCGCGTGAACGATCGATAATTTTCAGCATCCGGCGGAGCGTTCGGCGGCGGGGGCGCGGGAGGCTCAAGCCGTAATCGCTATATATATATATATGTACATCCTACGCACGCGAACGCAGGAGTATTATGGTGGCAGGGGGGACGGGGAGGGGTGTTATCGTCCCTTGACCCCGCTCTGCCGCGCCCTCGGTGCAAGTGGCTCTGCGGTATCTTTTTCCCATTATCGATTGTCGATTGCAGCGATCTTCGCGCGATAGCGATTACGACGACGATAATGACATAACAATTTCCTCGCGCGAGAATTCTTATTCGACATTTTGCGCGGTAGTTGAAGGATTCGACCGAGTCCTCTCCCCCCCCCCCCCACATGCCTAAACCGTCGTTCGAGTTTATTGTAGCTTCCCGCTTCAATTGCAATCTCGGATAGAAATTCGCCCTTTTCGACGGAATACAAATATTGAAAATCGGCTCGCGTGAATTGTTTTGGGATCGTTGCAATTCCGCATTGTCTCGGGTGCGCCTTAAAAAATCGCGATTACATTGTACGCTCGGATATGAATATCGCCAAAATCCGATCCAATGGCGATTCTAGCGAGACAATATCGAAACGAAATAACCGATCGTCGAAATAATCGTTCGATTCGTGAAAAATGCCTCCATCTGTATCATACTAATGCGGACGTTTTCTATTTGTTGACGGGCAATTTTGCTTTCATAATCAAGAATTTCGACTCAAGCCCACTGTCGATCGAAACCTATGGAATAAAATAGTCAAATTATAATTTGGCTCGCTCTCTTCAACAATTTACGCCGGTATCTGACGGAGGTATTTACCCGAAACGTTTGAAGCATGCAAGCACTTAAACATTTTCAAAAATTTAACTCTATCAATTGTGACGTATCTGTTCTTTTTATATCGTCGCCACATCGTTAGGTTTACATTTATTTTCGTGCATAACATCAGAAGTTGACTTATATTATTGAGAATATGTAAAAAGGTGTGCATAAATTGCAAAGTAGATGGTTCCACAACACTTACGAATCGGAAAAGGCACCAATCGAGAAGTTCCGTTGCAATGACTCACCTGCAACATAAAGGAAAGGGTAAAAATCGTCGTGTCGAAAATGAAAATAATTTACGTATTTCTGTTTTAATCCGAAATACACTTTTATCACGTGCATAGGATCTTTAAATTTATTGAAAATCATTAAATGCAGTTTTCAGAATTTTTTTTTTTAGAACAACAGAGCTGCACCTAAAATAATAAGGATAATAAGAATCCTTTTTCTCACAAGTATTTAATTAATCAAAAAAGAAGAAAAAAAACAGTTATAGAGAATGATTATAGAAGAAAATTAGAAACTTACTACACTAGAGATTCATTGTTCAATGGAATATTAAATAATATTCTGTTCCGACGCAAATTATCAGCAAAATAATTTATGTTTATCTGAAACGATTTTTGTTGCGCCTAGCATCGTTTCGCAATATCTTTAACTTTGCTAAGAATTTTAAGAGGATAAAATTCTCATGTTAAAGCACATTAATTCCAATGTTAAAGATTCGCAGAATTATGATTTTCTACAAAGAATCCGTAGCTATTAAATTTTGATATAAAGACGATTTAAATGAAAATTTTCGCGTATTGTCGGAATTCAACGTTTAAAATGTGAGACTCGAATGGACAGATTAGAAATTTATATTTTTAGTTGGATATCAGATATAATTATAAAATTATAATTTAAAAGATTCTTTCTTGATGTCAAACGCTAATGACAAGGTAACGAATTCGTATAATATAAAATGTGAATATGAGATGAGTATATTAAAAATTTTCCTACAGCCCCCGAAGATAAAAATGATGACTACGAATTTTACTCGAAACTGTCAATATGTTTCTCTAAAATTATTCCTCCAAAAATTCCTCTAAATTTCCTTTCTCTGTTCTACTTGGTATTAACAAAAAGATTGTGTATACCGTTCGATAATTTAGCCAGATGCGCGTTTGAACATGAATAATAATTTATCAGGCTACGATATCTATACGGAGTTGAGTGTGCCTTGATATAAAGCGCTGTTTATATCTAATAGTGATATCACTATCGGCCAGATAAATTTTTATTATTTTTAATATTTTTCTTAATTTTATTTTCGTAAGAATTTACGACCGAAACTTATGTTCGATCGAATTTTTTTCTTAAAATTCATAATCGCCTGCGCTTTTTGTAGATGACTGTATTGGAAATTTTTAATATTTCGACTTTGTCTACTACCCGTACCGACGAATCATTCGTTCTGCAATGGTTCAGTTGCATTCCAATTTTTTTTTTGTTTTTATCGATTTTTTAAATCTTTTTTCACAGAAATGTATGATTTTTCCTACTCTTGTTAAAAAATTACAACGAAAAGTAAGCGACGAATATAAAATAGATCTTTCCGTGCGCATGCGCAATCGCTGTTCCGAGCACTTCAGTTCTATTATCACAGAATACCAAGAACATTCCATAATGTTCCCCGTCCCCGTCCCCACCCTACAGACTTTATCAGCAAGCAGAGGGCTTGACGTAAAAAACGAAATATCCTTGCACACATTCCATCTACAGCAGCAACTCGGTTTTCCTTCCCTCAGCTCGATACATAATTTACAATATTTATCGACATATCCATTTGCATTCGTATGTACGCGGCACTTGCTATGAAGTATATATTGCTGTAGAATTTCCTAATGACGTCTATTTGCATACTTCGTTAGATTTTTCAGGGTAACTTCTATACTGCCGGGAGATAAATTTTTTAATCGAAAAATCCTGCATTTTATATGGTTTTTCAGTTATATTGTAGTATATATACGCTAGTTATTTCGCGTCAATCGTTAATATCGAATAAACTTTGACTCATATCTCTCATTATTATTGTTGTTGCTATTATATATATATATATATATATATATATATATATATATATATATATATATATAATATTTCATTTACCCTTAACGGTTACATACACCAGATTAGTTACACATATAACGGATTTAGTTCGTTTTATATGACTCTGCATAGTTCTGATTTATCTGCTCCTATTTTACAGGAAATTGATCACCCACTACTACTTTTCAATTTCTATATACGCAGTTTTATTGTCTAAACTTTATAGTTCGTGCACGGACAAATTTATATATTATAAAGTAGCCAACCAATAGTGAGAGAACGTACATTATTAGCTGCGTACGCGCGCGCGCGCGCGTGTGTGTGTGTGTGTCCATGGAAGCTTTGTACTCATTTTATCCTGCAACGGATACAAAGGTATCCCCCATACCGCTTCAATAGAGAGCTTCCCTCTCCCCTAATTTTCCGTCAAGTTTGATATATATATATATATATATATATATATATATATATATATATATATATATATATACACACAGATCTACATACATACAAACTTTTTCGCCGGGTGATTCATTAGTGCGAAAGCGACTCTACGCTATATACATTACATATATTATGTAGTCTTTAATACTACAATAAACATAGAGCGTTTCTTTGGTTATTCGCATAAAAACGATTCCGACGAAATGTTCACAGAATGTAGATTGTAGGTGCACGAGTTTACAATTACAGCAACAAATAATTATCTATATACATATATATATATATATATATATATATATATATATATATATATATATATTTAACTGATAGCTCAGCAGGCTAAAGATCTTTAGAAAGAACGGGCGGCTCTTATATATGTAATTCTATGTTGCGAGGTTACTTGGCGTTACTTTAGGTTTTTTTCCCCCTTTTTTTTGGTATACTGAATCGAGTTTTCGAGGTTACCAAGGCCAAATAAAATGGCTCAATTGCAAGGTAAGGCCAAAAAATTTTTTTTTCGACAATAATGATCACAATTCGGACTTTTGCGACACAATACCATGAATTTTACTATGTAATCGACTTACTCTGGCACATAATGGCACATTAAAGATTTTTTATCCCTTGCTTATTTTTCACAACGTCCACATTTTAAGAAGACGCCGCGACCGCGAATACGACTGAACTTTCGATTATTATATAGGCCAGTAGGATATATAAGTAAAACAAAATTAACTCTAAATTAACTTATTCCTAAATTAATTTATAACATGTGATCCTTTTTCTCTCAAAATAGAGCAAAAAATCTATATAGATAGATTTATTCTTCGATTCATAGCGAACAATTTGATGTACGATAGAACTTTACCCTCTTTATTGCTTCGGCAGAAACGAGCTTGAAAATGCACAATGACGCGACTGCGCGGGTCGCAAGAAGGTCGCGCAGTCATATTTTCTCAAAATATGCATTTTATTCACTCGAAAAATCGCCATTTCAGCCTAAAAATTCGGGCCTCATTCCGCCGCTCCTATGCTGTTCCACGCGGCCAGCCGTTTCCATCAGTTTTCATAAAAATACGTCGATTTTACAGCGACGAGTACACCTATCATTGGTAATTTCAATGAATTCAAAACCTAACGAGGTCTATACAGCGGCAGTGAAAAAATTGAACGTTTCAATAGAGCTATTTTTAGCTTCAGAACAGTAAGGGTTCGCACCGGTAGAGGAGATTTTATATGAAAATCGTGCGGTCGAAATGAGGTATTGGCCGCGGAGTACAATAACAAGTATTTTATCGATAATATTTATGGACCGACAAGCTATTTGCTTCGTTGCAAAAAGTATCTGAAAAGGGTTTTTAAAAAAGTGTAAAAAATACTTCTTAAGTCTATTAATAAATACTTTGTTTAGATAAGTTTTTTTTTTTTTTTTACACGAAGTAACGATGATCGTGATAATAATTTTAATCATTTTAAGTGAGATTAATTAATGTGTTATTTTTAGAAAATGATTATTAAATCATTGTTAATTGTTAATACTATTAAAGAAATATCGTTCATCACATTTAATGTTATTTTTATATTTTTTACTTCTTTCCATCCCTAATTATCTTTCATTCAAATTTCACGACATGTCCCGGTCATAAATTGGAATCTTTTCGATCATAAATAAGGTCATTGGATCACTAACTGGTGTTCCTGTCTTTTTTTCTTTCTAAATTGGTTCATGATGTTTTATTCTTGAAAAAAACACTTTCAACTTCTTACAAAATTAATACAATTCTTTTGCGGTCATTAATTGGTCCGACTACCCTATAGTGTATATAACCAAATTTTAGCGAAATGCGGGTTCTTTTAGCATACAGGCATGCACATATTACGTGTGCATATATATATATATATATATATATATATATATATATATATACATACACACACACTATAAGGTATACGGGCCAAGCATTTTCTGAGTATCAGCGCGCGGAATTCTCCCCTCCGGCGAATAATTACACACGGTATAGATATATCGCCCGCCGCGCCAAGCCGAAGGGTTAAAATGGTGGGTCGAAACTCGAAACGACTGGTAAAGAAGATAAGGCACGTGCGTGCGGACATTGTGTGTGTGTGTGTGTGTGTGTTTGTATGTATAATATCGTCCGCGATAATCCGCGACGAATTAACCTCGGCGCCCGCGCCGCACCTGCGGGTACATCCTTTAAGTGCTTTTTCGTGGGCATATGCGTGCTTGTATTGCATATATACACACGCGCGCGCCTGCGCGTGCTCGCGAGACTGTTTTGATGCTCCCGCAACCGCGTAATTAAAAGCAGTCGTAGTATTATATGGACTTTACTGCCACGTCGCGACCGCTGCGAGGCGCGCGAAATTTTAGCTGTGAAAGATAGAGAGAGAGAGAGAGAGAGAGAGAGAGAGAACGCAAAAATGTGTATATATATGATTGTCCCTTTTGGGAAAGCTCTCCGGAAAGCTCGGTTGATGCTAAGGTCGTCGTAGGGAGCTTAGAGTGAAGTTTAAAGCAGACACTGACGGTAAATGTCGTTACCATTCTGGGGTTTTTTTTAGGCGGATCGATTTATCGTGCTCCATACTTAGAAATGTCATTCTACGCACACACTCACACGCACACACGCACGCACACATTTAAAAGTGTTAGAAATCCTCGAAGTATCGTTATGCCCTTAAAAATCTGCTGGACTCTTCATTAATATAGACATGTATCCAAATTACTACAAAACATTTTACGTAAAATTTTATATACCTTTTTATATACTCGTAAATACAATTTAAATATATGCTACTCTTTGAAAAACTCGCCGAGTGGGCTTAAACATATCGCTTTTTCAACGTGGATATCAAATTTTTTCCATTTTCATGTTTGCGAATTTTTTCTCTCGAAAATATATTGCCAGACTGAAATAGAGAACGTATACGCAATATAGCGATTTAGGTCTTCGAATGAGAAGTACGAAATTTTTTTGAAAATTGGAGAACATTTTTTATTCCACTTTTTTTCAATATCTGCGGGAGGTATGAGAAATTTTTTTTCTTTAAAAGAACGTAAAAGGGTTGCACAACTCGAGCAATGGGTAAAGTAGCGAATTTTGCGAGATTTTGGATATTTAGGATTGAATATTTTAAAAATCCTACCGAAGATGAAAATTCAGATACAGGCTTTAACGCGTCGAACAGCATCGGAAACATCATGCGTCAAACTTGCGCAACTCACAGTTCGTACAACGCTCTACAAATGCGTTATTATAAATATTGGAATTCTTTAGAATGCGAATACACATACACGCCCGCGCGCGCGCGTACACACACACACACACACGCGCGCGCGCGCGCGCACACACACAAATTTTAAGCTGACAATTTTTTAGTCATACTTTTCAGGTTTGTTTGCTTCACTCTGTAGAAACATGGTCTCCTTGAAAATGTATGCACATTTAACATTAAAAGTGTAAATCAAAATTCGAATATGAACGTTAATTTAATATTTATACATGTAGACATAGTCTGCAATTTCATTTGAATTATCATTCGTATTACAGAATAATAGATACAAAAGTATCTATAATCTCTATAATAAAAAAAAAATATATATATATAATATATAATGTTATTTTCGGAGCTTCTACTGTCCTACAATGCACAATTATATATAGCATTTACTTCCTGTAACAAAAACAAAGTGGAAGCGGTGGAGTGCGCGCGCGCGCGCACGTGTAGTCGATATCGGCGAAAATACTTTTTAATTAATAAACTTTGGACGCGAAAGAGCTGCATTAAAGTATGCAGGATCACGAACCCTATTATATCCGAAACTCTGCGCTTAGGTTGGTGCTTTTTTAAATTATATATATATATATATCGGCTGCACTTACTCTCCGCCGAGGTATGCGAGTCTAACTTTTATTGCATGAAAACCTGCTTTTTCAATATCTATATAAATCTACAGCTCTCGGCCGATGTGAAAATTTCACGCACACACGCACGCACCACACACACACACACACACACACACACACCACACACACACACACACACACACACACACACACACACACACACACACACACACACACACACACATTATATAACGGAGAAACGAGTTGGTCGTAACTGACGCTCGGCGCGTATCGCCCGAGTCACTAAATAAAAACGACCACGACCACGACAACGACAGCGACAGAATGGAAAAAACGAAACCAAAAAAAAAACAGCATAAAACAATAAGACGAAAAACGACCGGGGCGCGAGCGAGTAACGAGGCCGCTTGCCGCATACGACGAAGGAAAAGTCGGCGGCCCTGGGTTAAAGCGCCGGCGGAAGAGCCGGCCTTTACGCACGCAGCGTATACCGTATGTATAATTTGCATCCGCGTGTACGGCGCTCCGCGAGCGAAGCGACGAGCGCCCATTTCTATGCCAATTGTTTACCGATATAGCGGCGCGCCCGCGGGAAGTCCTTCAACTTTACGGCCCTGCGCCGCCGCGCGCGTCGACGCGCGTCGAGCGGCGCAGCTGCGCCGTATCGCGCGGTAAAAGGTGCTCGGGCGGGGGTGGGTGAGAGGAGGGGCCGGGGGGGTGGGTAAGAGACAGGAAGTTGGGCCAACTCCGCGTTTCGCGAAGAGGCGGCTGAGGCGGGGGGGGGGAGGGACAGCACTTAAACACTTTCCGGAGCGAGCTTCGTCTTAACAACGATGGGGAGAGAGGGAGAGAGGAAGAGCGAAATAGAAAGAGAGAGAGAGAGAGCGTTAGGGAGACAGATAGATAGATCGCTAGAAAGGGTTGATGGGCGGCGAGGGGGGAGAGTAATAGAAGGTGGAGGAGCTGATGGGGCGCGACACCCGGAGCGGGACGAGTCTCTCGATTATCGCCGTGGAGATCGTGCACGGGGGAGGGGGGTGGATGGGAGAATAACGCGCCACAGAGACAGGTTTACGGCGGCGGCGTGCGCGGGGCTCGCGGCGTGCTTTTAAGAGCGATTTTATGATATTAGATCGGGCTCAGCTCCCATATATTTATATAACCGAATTGTCAATCGGAGTTTTTGAGGGTCGGGCTAACTTTCTTTACCGTTGCCTGTCGGTATTATTATTATCATTATTATACACTGAAAGGAGATCTGCAGTAACTTTTAATTCTTCCGATGGTAGATTTTACCATATATATATATATATATATATATATATATATATATATATATATATATATATAATTGGATTCTTGGTAAAATTTATTGAACTGCTCAAATGAAACATTATGAAAGGTAATATAGTGAGTAAATTTAATGAGAATTTTATTATTTTATTAAAGCTATATATAAAGTTTTAAAGTATATGGAGTATTTTGTAGATGGAAAAAGATTTTAAAGAATAATTTAGATAATTTAGAATTTAAGATTTTTTAATTTCACTATAACGCTTTTTACACAATTTCGAAAATTTCTACCGCTAAGATCATATTCTTTCAATCTCATTTCGTCATTACAGTTTTGCAACTAACGCATTTGCTTTTTAGGGACGCGTGAGCAATAGTAACTAGTACTACAAACTTATATACTGATAATAGATTGCGCGCACTTCTGCTTTCAAAATATCGTTAAATAATAATCCAGTCAAAACTTAATACTTGCGTTCATGAGAACATTAAGCATAGCCACCTGGTGGAGGACACTGAAGTAAATGCATGGCACTTATTTACGTTTGAAACGTATACGGTTTAATCGTATATTTATGTATTCAGTTTAATACGTAGAATTCATTCCTATAGCAGCTGTTAATGGAAAACCAGCTGCTTGATTTCACATCTTCCCACAGTAAGTGGATTCGTAGTCGACCTCATATGATGATCGGTTCCAGGAAACATTCGTTCGGACACTCCTGTTAATTTTTAATACCCTCACTTGACTCTGATCGTGAAAAATGAATATGCTCTGAAGTATACAATTGCAAAGCGATGTTGAACTACATCGTTTAAGTAAATTGTCTGAGATTATGATTATAAGTGGCGAATGTCTCACCGATCTATCAGTTGGATTTTAGCGCTCTTCAGAGACTATGCAAATTTTGTTTACATGCCATCGGGTTCTGACCGAAAAAGTACGTATAAACTGATTTTACGCATTGTCAAAAAAAAAAAAAGAAAAAAACGAAACACTGAACGCAATATATAGTACGTCGAGTAAAATCGCAACATTTTTAAGTATAAAAATTATATAAGTTTTATTATGATAATTATAGAACTGTAAATGTAAAAGTACTAATAAAACACTTATAATCTTACTATATTGCATTGTTAATTGTCAATTTATTCTAAAGTAATATTGAAAGCTGGAAAACTATTCTACTTATTTACAATTATATTATTTTTTAAATATTTGCTGACCCACAACATACACACACACTCACACACACGCGCGCGCCCGCATACAGTAAATACAGAATGTATGAGATTGGTCAGATTTAGCTAAGATAATGTTAATTTTTATATGCACACGAAGAACAAAATATTTGCTATTGTCGTCTCCTCGATTAATAAAATTTCATGCTATATGTGTGCATAATAAATTAATCTGTTATTTATTTAAACAATATGTATATATATATATATATATATATATATATATATATATATATATGAAAGTACCTTTGACTCGAACGTAACATCGAACCTTTTTCATGAATAACCTCTTGAATTTTATATGCAAGATATACGCAATGAAGATTTTATATACGATGAATTTTATATCGTACATTAACCTATTGAAGCATAACGGTAAAGAAGAGTACTTGCCACTTCGATTTTTTTTTGTTGTTGAATTTTGACTACTTCATTTGTTTGGAATTTTTCAATGCATAGTTTTTTCTTTTTTCTTTTTAATCACTTCTTTTAATGCCTAATTCTGATAATTATTTTTAATCGATCATATATTTATCAATAAAATTCACAAATCATACGTTTTTCATTATAAAACCATACTTGAAAAGGGTAATATTCTAATATATATTAAACTATGAAATAAAGCCGAATCACTATTTGGAATTCGTGACAGATTTATAAAACAGTTACGGGCAATATAATTGTTTATAATATAATTTATATAATAAAAAGTAGTCTTCCTTTTTTCGTACGGATAAAGCGAAAGTTCATAATAGAGCCAAATTGAAAATTAACCATGCGCTCGGTGAAGCACATATACTTTAATAAATATTATGAAATAAATTAAAAGCACTTGGAAAGTTCGACAATAATTTAATATTTGCATTATGAAATTCTAATTTATGAGATTAACTGGCCTAGAAGGCGCGACACAGTATTAAAACTATTTCTGCAATGTCTGCGATATAAACTTAGACGGCGAGCGAACGCACGCCTATATAATACCGTGCGCGCATAAATATGTAAGGTATTCCTAACTTTTCTCGGATCAATTATCCGAGCGACTTGGCGACACTTTTATACAGTAAA
The DNA here is from genome assembly GCA_018907035.1 of Sycobia sp. Sy_11. Taxonomy (NCBI): domain Eukaryota; kingdom Metazoa; phylum Arthropoda; class Insecta; order Hymenoptera; family Epichrysomallidae; genus Sycobia; species Sycobia sp. Sy_11. The sequence goes on along the minus strand of JACCIC010000012.1, from coordinate 5,286,370 downwards.
AAAAAAAAAAAAAAAAAAAAAAAAAAAACACTTGCTTCGTTCCACAAATGGAGAATGTATTATATTTTCATAGCTTCTCCGGCCGTCGCGTGCCATTTTCAAAGACAAAGGTATAAAAGATTTACTTCATATATAGTAATGGTATTACAATGTTCTTAAACAAAAAATAACTCATAATGTTATCCAAATTGACAAGTGCTATTTAAAAATTAGCTTTAGCATTTAAATGAATGTTTATAATCGATGCATTCGGAATCCCCTATTGTATTTTATTCATCTAAAGCGAGCCCCGTTGTAATTTCAAAACCATCGCTTTTTGAATTGGATCTTAAAAAACTTAGTTCGTATTTTCACTTGCCGGAGTCCATACGATAATAATGATCACCATAAATAATAATGATAATAGATATAATATGCACGCAATACGACTGTCTGCCCGTTTCATTAGCATATTTTTCAAGAATAGTTGTGTGAAGTATTTATACGCTCGCGAGGCAATTTCTAAAGGCGAAACTGGCGCGCGGAACAAAAATATCTCCCGGTCCAACGTTACGAATCGGAACGATCGAGGAATTTGCGCGCGAGCTTCGAAAGCGTACATCGATAGATGCGCTACTGGCGTTGGAGAGCTGAACTAAAAAATGGAGCCGACATCAGTGGACAATAAGTACGCGGATGTGTCGCTTGTATCAGTAATAATTCGGAGTTGTTTGCAGATCTGTTTGAGGAAAAAAAAAGGGAAATTATCTAAATGAATGGCAATGAAGCATAAGAAGTGTTATAGCAGAGTCAAGTTGCAAAAAGGCATCGTGGAGTACTGATCACGTCATCGAAAGGGCGCAGGGTAGACTGCTATAACGAACTTCACACAGTATAGACCTGTTAAGACTAACTGAAGTTTTCATTTTATTCCTCAACCTAAAATTCCAAGATTTAATTAAATTTATTATGACGAAAATAGCGAACAACTATAAGTAACGGCCAAAAACAAGACAAAATTAAACACGATAAACGTATTAAAATTACTGAGAGAAGTAAATCTATTTGAAAAGAAGGAGCGAAAACTTTGCTTTATCTTTATTACACGATGCGTTTAATTGAAATATAAAGAACACAATTATATTACACTGCTTCCTTCGTTCGTTAATATGCTGCAGAATTATAAACGATAGTGCAATATTTTAATAAATATTGAGGTAAATAGTATAAGGTACAACCGGCTACTTTCGATCGTGAGATACATTTTTTTTCTCTTCTATTCGACCACTGTATTATCAGTGCACTCGCGTCTGCCATTTTAGCGTTCATTTGGTGGCGTCATCGTACACGCGGTGGCTGCACATCCTCACTGCCAATTGAATACAATATCTTCCACGGCAAATCAAGAATAAGCCTCCCACACCGCGATTACGCTTCTTAAACATTCTACGCGTTTCCGTCCATTTTATCGTTACGTATAGTAAATACACATGTATAGGGATCAAAAGGTACAAAGGAAAGTCGCCGCCCCTCCCCCTCTCCGCCCGACTAACGTGCATACAAAAGAGAATCGAAAAATTACTGAAGATCCGGCTCTTCGTCAATAGGGGCGTGAAAGGCAGCGTTAGTTGGGATTTTTTTTTTTAAGAATAGAACAAAATAATTACGACTATCAAATTGTACGAGTACTTTTACGTACAATATATTTCATGTTTCGACATTGTAGAAAAAAAAAGTTTCATGAATAAATGTTGATATGGAGAGGATTTTTATGAAAATTTGCAAAGTAACACTTCGAAACGGCGGTATTATAAAGGTTTGAAAATATACATGTTGTAATTGTGGTGTGAAATTAATTAAAATATTTCAATATATTAACAAAAAACAAATTAAAAAAAAATTAATTAAAATAGTAAATAATAATAAAATAAGATGTCTCTGTAAAAAAAAAAATAAGATATCCGAACAAACTCAGCCGCGTTTAAAAGAGTACTGCTTATATTTTACAGGTACTTTTAGGAATTTTGAGAGAAATAATTGTGTTACAATTTTTCTTATAATTATTAACCTCGAAAAATAGTATTCTTTTGACACTTTTTGGCCAGAAAATATCGATAATCCGACGTAATGGTTCGTTTAGCAAAGAATCCAGTTTTCGAAAGTAATCAGGATCTAGCCCTTAGCTCCGACAACGAGGCACTCCGTTTATTATATTTATACACGCGTACTTCTGAGCTGAATTTGCATCTCAATTGAGCGGCGATCGAGAGCGCGCCAAATAGAATCAGCGGCTGTGATATATATATATACATACACACACACACACACATATATATATATATATATATACTCGCAAGATTTCTGCTTATGGCACGATGTGCAACGAACTTGTAACATATATATATATATATATATATATATATATATATATATATATATATATATATATATATAAAGACATAACGCGCCCGCGTCACGCCCGCGATACGCCGACGAAGGTAGAGGCGTGTGCTTTTAACAAAGAGCATTATTTAGGTGCCTATAGGTCAGAGGGGCGCCCCCGCACAGAACCGCCGCGCCGTACGTATTAGCAAACGCGCGGCGCCGTTCCTCTCGCGCATTCGGGCCTCCACAGCCGTATAAATACCCGATTCAGGGTCGATGGGACGAGAACCGCTCCGTATATACGCTTAAGCTTCTTAGCCTCTTTTTCTACAATGCGTATATATATATATATATCTATGCGTCGGGAAGAAAAAGACCAAGAAGTATATGTATAAGATTATATATATATATATATATATATATATATATATATATATATATAGGAAACGGAAAAAAAACTCCTCCCCTTGTAATATTATCATAAATAAAGCTGAGATGCGTGAATGCACGAGTGATTTTCTATGCACGACGGTGACGGGGGCGTCTCTTGATCATACGCGGAATACGGAAGGGTCAGATTTTTCTCACCGTATATTACAATGGTACTGGGATGCAACTGTAACTATTATATATATATTTATTGATATCGTTACCTTAATAATTAATTGGATAAATAAATGAACAAGGACAATGCTCTCCCACTAAGCTATCAATGTCATGGCTCAATACTTTAAACTCATCCTCATACCACTGATATAATGACACTTCAGTCGCGGAGTACATGAATAATATATGAATATATGAATATATGAATCTATGAATATATTATATATATATATATATATATATATATATATATATATATATATATAGATGAATATGAAAATAGCGATGTGTCGTGCAAGATGAAATTATAACAATACAGCGCTGCGTATGTAGCACTCCTGACATATTACGTCTTCAAGATGGACGCGGCGTCATCAGTGTGAAAGTGGTCACAAGCCGAGCATTTGGCGATGGCGGACGTATGTATGCGGATATGTAAGCTTCTTAAAGTTTTTAATTAAATTCAAATCGTTCTTTCGAGGCCATTGGGCATGAAAAATGAAAAATTAATTTTAAGACAATAATACTGTTAAAAAAATAGTTAGTGCATACGTAGAAGAATTTTGTTTTTTGATTTATTCCAGTTTTTATTCGAGATTTGAAGTTAATATCCCGTGCAGAAATATATTCGGCATATCCTTAGTTCGGGCTAGATCCTAGTCAGTATTACCGATGATTTCCTCATGTAGGTAAATCTCGCCAGATCCGCGTTAGATTTCCGTACAATTATCTAATAAACATCTTATATTCATTATTACTTTTTCGGCTGCATTTAAATTTGCTTATCTTTTATTGATTTCCATAGTCAACATTTTACAAATAGGAAACTGAAGGAAATTATCAAGTTTCTATCTTGGATCTAGTCGGATTTTCATAACTTCTCCCTCAACTTTTTCCAATATTGGAAAGAACGATGTCTTTTCTAGTCAAGACCTTATGAGTACGAAAATTAGATATATTACACACATACACACACACACACACACACACACACACACACACACACACACACGCGCGCGCGCGCGCGCGCGCACACCATGTAAAGTACAAGGAAAGCTCAACAGCTTCAAATTTTGTCTCAGAACAATAATAAAAAAGAAAGATCTTAGCAAAACTTTCGAGGATTTCCTTGTTTTCTTCACCTGAGGTCTGTTGTCTTGTGTTGCATTTTATAGCAAGAAGGAAGCATACTAGCGTAGTGATAGCAAGTATATAAAGCGATTCGAAGCGTTCAAGGTACTAAGAAAGGGAAAAGGAACAATGGTCGAACTTGCGCTGCTTCTGTCTAGACAATTCGTTTTATGGAACTTTTTATTTTTGGTAATTAATGCGATTGACTCAGGTGCTTTCGAAAAAGATCCAGAACTGATGAACGCAAGAGTCGTTGTCTTCCATCTGCATTAGGACAAGGCTGAGCATCTATTGCATGTTTAATGAATCATTGTAAAAATTTTGATAAATCCATCCTACAGTCTGTATTTTATTCCTTTGCGTCGCAAGTCACACGAGTCTTGTCTTTCTCGTGATAGTGCAAAGTGTTGGCTTCGAAGGAGGTTATTTGAACATCTTTTAGATCAGGTTTTCACTAACACATCTCCAAATTTCTATAGTTATAACAGTATGGGCTTATTAGAATTTGGTCATGTAGCCGTCAATTACAATAATATCACCAATTACCGTTGTAATTGTTATAGATTAAGATATAATAATCACCACTTATATGAAAACTGTCGAAAGTCATTTAACGTCTATTTAATGTAAAAACTGAAAGCACGTTAATTAAAATTTTTCAATCGTCATTTAACATTAAAAGCAACACTTTGGTCAAACTGTGCGCGGTCACGTTTATTGCCGCGACGTGTACTGTGGCCTGGATGCCTTAGCGTGTTTGGCGATGTTAAAGCATCGACCAAGTCCGAGTTTTACTTAGTCCTGGGTGATCCCGGCCCTTGATCTAAGATGCAACGCAGAGAAAAATGACACGGTTAAATAATTATTATTTGGCCGAACCTGCGTTGCGGGCATAAATTATGAAATATGAAACAAGGTAATTAAAATAAAATAATTTTTTAATTTTTAGCGATTTTCATTTCAATAAATAATAAATAACAGTTATAAAGAACCAAAACTACCAGAATTTCGTTTTCTAACAACCTAAAAATTAATAAGACTTTGCCAGTATAGAAAGGTCAAAATCAGTAGAATAGCTCAGCAACAAAATGATAATGTTATATAACAATTTTTATTGTATCGGTACGTTTACTGTGTAGAGAAAAACGAAGTATAGAGGCAGAGAGGGAGAGAGAGAGAGAGAGAGAGAGAGAGAGGAGAGGAGAGAGAGAGAGAGAGCGATTGTGAGAGACGAGGGGCAAACTTATGTGGAGAGGCAAACTCATTAGCATGTCGGGTGAACCGCGCAGGAGAGAGGGGGGAGGGTGCAGTAACATCCGCTGCCCAGACGTTGCTCCGTGTGCCCTCCCCTCTCATACCGTCTTCTCATCTCTACCTCCCTCCTTATGTAATTTCATTAAAGCTCCGCGCGAATTGAGAAAGTCTTGGCGGCATGATGCACGACCGAGCGCACGTGACACTTTCAACAACTATATAATACACGTCTTTTTCCGCTCGAGTATATATATATATATATATATATATATATATATATATATATACACGCATAGAATCTATGTAGTATAATCTGAATCAGTGCTAATTCCAGAGGAACGTTTTGTCTTGGTCATCCATTATTGCCTAAAATATCAGAGCAGTTCAAGAAAGAGGGATGAAACTGTAATTTAATCTTAAAAAAAAAGTCTGGAGTACGTCTTCCTCGTTGCTAAGAAACTGAAACGACGCGTTTTCATACGCATGTTGTACACGCGAGTTTCAAATTTGTTCAGATTTGTTAAAATTTTTTCCTTCTTTTTTTTATATAGAAACATCTTACTTTTTTTTCGAAACGACGAGATAGCCGATTACTGACAAATAAGAAACAAATGTTTTAAAAACTTAACAGTTGCTTGAAAAACATTCATTTATTCAGAAATTATAAGTTATTCAATTTTACATTTATTAACAATTTTACATCATACTGTAATTTGTTTCTATATATATATGACTAACTATTATAGTACAAATTAAAATTCGAAATAACTATGATTTCAAAATATACTAATAGTATTTATTATAAAGGAATCATTACCCTTAAATCATATGAATTACTAAATCATAAAAAAGATGGCTTTAAATAAATTAAAAATACTGCGGTAAGTTCACATGTGTGATATATATATATATAAGCATTACATTCTGATAATGTTGATTTACCAGAGTAATAGAAAGATTATAGTTGAAGGTTAAAATACAAGATTAAAATAAAGCCGAAAATTAAGGTTTTGCAATGGTTTGATCGCGCACGCACGCACGCACACACATACACCACACACAGAGCTTTCGATTAATTTTGCAAATGGAAAAATAAAGTATTTTTTAGCTCAATTTTTTTTCTTCCGACGTTTATTTCTTCTTTTCATCCTACCTAATATGAAAAAAGGTTTATGTCACGCACAGACGAGCATTTTATCTTATATCTACATAACTGTATACTAGCCTCGCCAATATTTCAGTAGAATTTACAAGATCTCGAAATGAAAAACAACGAAGAAAGGCAAAAAGGAAAAAAAAATATTCAATACCACCAATGCGTAAATACACCCCCGTGCCCCGAGACGCGCAGCTTGTCGTCTGTCGCGAGCGAACGATTGTTACCTCGCGTATATATAATACACGCGGCGCGCTCGCTCGCCTAGCTCCATCTAATCATTCTAAAAACAATTTTACAGCCCTCCTCCCCCCGCCACGGCGAACCCCCACAACCTCGATAAATTTTCTATTCGACGCGCTCGAAAGACGCCGCGTATATAACGGCGCGCGTGTTTCACGGAATCCTTATTATATATATATATATATATGGGCTCGCTGGTCGGAGGGCCGTACGTGGAGCGCGCATCTGTCGATAATGAGGCGGAATCGGATCGTCATCGAAGTCGACGCATTCAGGGGAAGACGCGTGCGACAAAGAGAGATAGAGAGAGAGAGAGGGAGCGAGAGCGAGAGTTAGCCCGAAGCCGTAAACATAAATGCAATAATGGAAAATCCTCGGCGCGAGCGTGTACGCATCTATAGGTGTAGGCTATACGCTAACGTTACGTGGCGTTGTAGCGCTTTTCGAGCCGTTACCGAGCGTTATTGTATCCTGCAGGTCGTGGCCAAAACGGCGACCGCGCGACACGACGCGGACGCGGTGAAGAACGAATGGCGGTCGGCAATTATTGCAGGGTCGTTCCTGTGTACGAGTAGGTATGTACAATATGCATACGGAGCATCGGAGTCGCGTTCTTTGCCCACTCTCGCGCGGCCAAGTTGCATACACATTCAAATGCGCGCGCGTGCGCGCGCGCGTAGTGCGTAGATTCTATAGGTCTTGCGGTTTAAATTAAAGGTGTTGCTACAAAAAACGCACAATGTATATTGTAACGTTTTTTTTTTTTTTTTTTTTTTTTATAGTAAACCCCCTTTCGAGGCAAAGAATATAGTTTGTCTTGGAAAGGGGTTTACTAAGATAACAACAACTCGAAACTTCACAATACATATTGTGCATTTTTTATTTCAACATCTTTAAACTGAATAGCCTAATCATCGTTGAGGTTATTATACAGCTGTCCGTGGAAGGAAATGCATGTTTAACCCAAATACTCGCTTGGCAGATTGTGTAATGGTTTTATATCAGAGTTATGTTCGCACGCACACACACTCGCATACATACGCATCATCTCATTTACAGGGAGTCCTTTTCCTCCGGTCGATGTGCCCGGATTGACCGTCATATATATATGTGTGTGTGTGTGTGTGTGTGTGTGTGTGTGTGTGTGTGTGTGTGTGTGTGTGTGTGTGTGTATAACTACGTTTTAGCGGAATTCCTCTCGCGCCTATAGTAAGACGACACATAGATCGCTATATAGATAGACAGACATGGATAAATTTGATAGAGAGTGAGCGAGAGGGATAAGCGAATGGTGATGCGTGGTTTCATTTTTCTGGCGAGCAACGCATTGAATTCATGCGCGTCTGGCGTCGGTCGTAGCCGGCTGTTCGGAAATTGGAGCGCGCTCGTAAATGTGGGGAAACGCTCGAAGAAAATTATACTCGCTCTCGCGACGTTCGCGATGGGATGCAGGAATTTTACGTATATATGTGAAAAATGTTTTCTTTCTTAAGCGAACAAAAAAATTATTATAATAATAATAGGAAAGAAACGATAAAATTAGAGTTTGTCAGGTTTTCATGATTTTCTTCAAATGAATAATTCAAATTTTGCCGGAACGCTGACGGCTGGGACCAGATAGTCGATGAACAGCTTATTCAACGATGGAAGAGAATCCCAAAACTCGGGACTTCTATGATACAATTGGTATCCTTTAAAGTTAAACGTTATTTAAGAATAATTCCGCTGGGTGCTTCTATCGATTTATATTTAAATATCCAACCAAATCTCATTGAAACCAACTGGCTTATTTCGTTTGCTTATATCATTGGCAACATCGACTTATTCGTCGTGTACTTCTCCACTCGTCGTGCACCGGCTGTCCCTTGCTATTTGTCGACTAAATAAACTCTGTTCCTTGCTATAGGCGAAGCTTTTTTTGCCTGTATAAAGTATCGCTTAGTGACTGGTATATTTCCTTTTTATTATTGTTATTCGAGTCTTTAAACGTTAAACTTTTATGCTCGAGCTTTTCTGAACGAACCAATGGACTTTTGACAGCAGAGAAGGGATTTTTGGAAACTTGTGAAAAACTTTCCATATTCGACTATACCGGTACGAGCCAGGATTAAATTATAAATTCGTCTCAAACCCTTACTTTTCGTTTGTTAAATCGCTAATGATATTTCTTACTTTTCGACTAAATATACTTTGAGAATTACATTTATATGAATTTTCTCGTTTTTCAATTCTGCTTGGCAGAATTCGACAAACGGCAGTTTCACTCCAAGTGAGATTGGAGCTTTCGTCTAAAGAGTTCTAGTGTAAACTTATTAGTAATCCCTGGCAACCGCGGCTATTCTTACGGTTTTTAAAATTCTTATCTTAAGAACACACACACACACACACACACACACACACACACACTTTGGAGTATGGAATTTTTTGTTGTTGTTTACGTCGATGTCGTAATATCACATTATTTATCCCCTTCCGATTATCACCGAAAAATCACGCGCGAATTTTACGAAATCGTCCTGACTACGATACACTAGCCAGGACGCTTATATATATATATATATATATATATGGCATGCGTAAGGGAGAAATCGCGGAAACGGCCGCCAGGGATGCATCCGATACAGAATAGAGTTATCACGACAAGTCGTCGACAAATCAGGCTCGATGGGAGCGCATGCGCGTTTCCGAGAGATAGATAGATAGAGAGAGAGAGAGAGCGAATAAGAGAGAGAGAGAGCGAGAGAGAGAGAGAGAGAGAGAGAGAGAGAGAGAAGGAATATGAGAGGTCCATACCAACATTGATAACGCACGTGCCGTTTAGGTGAGGTTAACGAACATGCATCCGTAATGGTTCTCTGGGGGGCTGTTGGCGAGGCTGGCGCCCCGGAAGTTTATATATATATATGAGAGAGAGAGAGAGAGAGAGAGAGAGAGAGGAGATGTGCGCCCCTCAACGCAGCCCCTGACCTTTAGACTGATATTAAATTTGCATGGATACAAGTACGAGCTCTGCTACTTCTAGAGTGTCGGTAATTTCGCCAAGGTCGAAAATTTTTTTTCTTTATATTACATTTTTTCTCTCGAAAACTTTCTTTGATGCAGAAAATGCTACAGAATCCAAAGGATTATTAACATAATTATAGAGGGTCAAATCGATATCAGGATTTCGTATAAGATTATCATTTACGATTACAAATGCCTTAACGTACTTGAATGACACAGGTGACTTTTAATTAGATTTCACGTGATTTCAACTGCGTACAACCACTTATCTCACAAATGCTGATAGATCGTTTCACCGAAAAGTTTTAAATGATATTAATCAAAATTAAAAACGCTTCTTGCTGTGGGCGTTATAATGAGTGGGACAATAATATCTTTTTCTCGACGATGTTTTAACAACAGTTGTCCTTTTCAACCTACTTATTGATATAACATTTCAATAAGTACAATTTTGTACAATATGTACATAATTTTCAAATAATTTTCTTTAAATTTTTGTTACAATTAATACAATCAGTGCAGAGAATACGGCGATACTTGTATAGGCGTAGTTAAGGGTATATATATATATATATATATATATATATATATATATATATATATATATATTAGAAATAATTAACACAAAGTTATTATAAGGTTATAAGATGAACAAAGAATTGATATAGCCATGAATTACTCATTAGCTGAGATCCAGTATTGTACATGTAATAAAAGAGTCTATCAATTTATAGTCTATTGAAAGCACGAGCTATATGCTCTGTACAGCTTGTTTCAATTCAAATATTATACTACATATGCAGAGTATGTATGATCGTATAACAATTACAGGGTTATTTCAACGTCATTGAAATTTCCTGCCAAATTATGAAAGAATTACGCATAGTAATTGTTTAAGTTTTGCACGTCTTCATTCGCGTGAATTCAGGTTTCAATATATAATTCAATACTAATCCTCGCTGATCACAATCCGATTCCCTCACTTATTTTCTGCATGTCCGAAATTTTTACCCTACCAAAGTGTATTCAGCGTCCGCACTCATTTTTATGTCGACTAAAATTACAAATTTCTCTTCATCTTTATCGCTCGTATCTCCTCTATGTTCTTATATACATGTAAGTACGCAGTTTTCTTCTTTCCCCTTTCACAAGTACGTTAAATGACGCGTGGTGATCATTACGATTTTCGACGATTTCGCGCGGATCAAGCATAAATTTGTCAAAACATTTCAAAACATTTCGTAAGCATCAGAATGATCTCGAACGCGCGTCGAATAGAGGCCAATGAACACGGTGAACGAAAGTCCCTTTGGCCGTAACATTGCCAGGGCCCCGTTGAGGCAGCTCGATGTAATACAAGCGCTGGGAAGGGCTCGAGAAGATTGGCGGGATTTTTGGAAAATTCAAATCGGGACTGTAATTAGGCAGGTAACGATGAAGTATTATCGGGGTCGAACGTGCGCGACGAATTGAACATTATCATTTGGCTTTTGCTTTTTTTACTTTATGTATCATTGTATATGTGTGTTTAAATCTCAAATTACATGGAGGGGTATAGATCTCCTGACAGGAGGCTGCAATGTGAAATTCAGCTGATAGATAACCAAATCCATGAAAGTCTTTAAGTTACAAACTAGTTAATCTTATTTTCTACAGATTTAAGACTGTATTGGTTTCTTTTTTTTTTTTTTTGACGAGAGAACGCGTGGTTTTCTCCTCTGGGACACGTTAGTTTCATCGAATGCGCGCACTCGTCTCATTAGTTTAATTATATATGATATACTTATGATATCTTTTTCAATGCTTATAATATTTGCAAATTAAACTGATCTTCTTTAGTGCATTTTTCATCTCGCCCAACCGAAGTTTTTCCCGGACACAGTCGTTTTATATTATGAGTGAAATCTTCGGTACACTATATATATATTAGATAGATATAATGTGATTTACGAGACATTTATGTTAAGTTTGTTTTTTTCGACACGGTTTTATGTATTCTCTCAATCGATCTTCGTACGCAAGTATAATACATCGATCCTTTACAAACCCATCGCCTGTATATTGAAAGTTGTATCAGGCAGTCTATTAAACAGAGCGAGAATTTGGAACGACATATTTTCTATTAATTAAGACCGATGAGAGTGCGCTCGTAGTAAAAACGACGGGCCTGCTGCACCGCGCCAATTGACCAGTACAGTGCAGCCGGCTTTCGTAAGCGAACGTACTATTAATCGCACGCTTAAGACCGGTCGATATTTCATCCGAAAAGCAACTTAAGAAAAATACTCTTAATTATTTTTACTGGGATCCCCGTCGAATCACACGACGAATCGAAAAATAAAGAAAAATCAATCGCTCCCTACGTCGTTATTATTTGTTCCACACTGTAATTCGTTTTTAATTCGCGAGAATACGAAAATTATCGAACGATTCACGGTCTTACCGATCATTCGAGTATCTACTCTTCGAGAAGATCAATACGGCTGAAATAATGCAACGGAACTAACATCCCCGAGACATCAAAGAATATCGAATGATATTTCGCCTCGGTTACACGGTATAGATTTAACGACCCCTTCATCTGCGGTACGTAATATATATATATATATATATATATATATATCATCAAACCAAGGTTATTTGCATCCGTTGAAAAGCGAAGAAAACGAGAAGAGAGCTGCTGCCGCGTTGGCGCTCTTGCTCCCTCTCCCTCCCGCCCTCTTTTATACGATGCACTCGCGGAGAGCTGCAACTGACGCAGCCGGGAGCATTGTCGAGTACAAGAAACCTGCCGGGGCCAGACAGTGAAGAGAGAGAGAGAGAGAGAGAGAGAGGAGAGAGAGAGAGAGAGAGAGAGAGTCGACAAGAAAATATACCGCGTATAATACCACTTGAGAAGGACAAAGCTGACGCTTGTGGCATAAAGCTTGTATTAACAGTGTCGGCAGTTCAATTGGGCCCTGTAATAATAATTCCGCGATGAATTTCATTGGTGGCGCGTGCGTGCGTGCGCGCGCCTTCACGCACGCACGCACGCACGCACAATTTCATATAATACGAATGTGTCTTTGCCCCAATCGAGAGCGAGAAAATGAAAGAAATATACATTATAAGAGAGTGAGTTTGTGTACAGTTAACATCTATAATATATATATATACACATATATGCACACGATATTCAAAGGCAAGGATGTTTTTTGGGCCGTGAAAGCTTATTCGTCGCCTCTCAACGGTTCATTTAATTGAATTCGAAATGTATAACGATGCATTATAATTATCAATTGAAAAGGATACGGGTTTGCAAAATGAATCGTTCGTTTTATCAATGAATTATACCTACGCATTAATGAAAGTACCTTCAATCAATCTCATTCATCTTTTCCAGTTCGTTAATAAGGTGAATATATATATATATATATATATATATATATATATATATATATATATATATATATATGAGTCAAAGGAAATCCAGTACAAATTCATATAGCAGTATGCAACTATTGTATGCATAGAAATTTTTTTTTCGAAAAAAAAAAAGAAAACAAGTATAGCTAATAATTCAAGCGGTAAGTACCACCATCATACAGGAAGATCGGACTTTTATCGCGGCGGGCCAATTGAGAGGACAGTTCGCCCCGGGCCCGCTCGATGGTTTTTCCTTTTTTTTTTCATTTGTTGCAGCTCCGCTCGTCATCCCGGAGCTCTCGCGGCTCTCGGGGGCGGGCGCGCGCGCGGGAATTTTTGGATATAGCCTCCGCGCTTACGTTCCGCGACCGCCACCCGTACGTGCAGCGGCCGCCTATAGAGCGAATACAGGCGGAATGAAAACGGAGATGAGAGCGAGTCCGTATTATAGAGACAAAGGCCCTATCGTCATCGTTCGTATCTCGCGAACGGCTCTATATATAGGCTGCGGCGCGAATACCCCCCCTCCTCCTGCTACACAAATACACACGCACACACACACACACACACACACACACACACACACACACACACACACACACACACGCGTGCGCGCGCTATATTTTGTACAAGTCGTCCGAAGTGTGCATCCGTGGATGTAGTGCGCGATCTTTCGCGGTTGCGGACTGGATCTTGCGGTCTTCTATATCTATAGTATGGGAATCTAACGACCGAATGTACGGCACTATGGCGAGCTGCGGCAGCTGAATGCACTGCTCTTTTGCGCCTTATATATAAGGCGAGATGATAAATGCATTATAAAAGGCGTTGACGCGTCGCTTTGCATTTTCGCCACGAGGATTTTATGTGCACACACAGACACACACAGAGACAGAGAGAGAGAGAGAGAGAGAGAGAGAGAGAGAGAGAGAGAGAGAGAGAGAGAGAGATAGGCGTGAATTATATTGGGAGAGGGGGGTTGAGGCTTTTTCAGGGAGGCCGATGTATACGGCGATAATAAACATTTCTCGATGATATATGTATAGAGGAGCTATATTATCGCGAAAATCTCTCTTCGTATATACATTTGTGAACTATATATATATATATATATATATATATATATATATATATATATATATATGCATATACCACGGAGAATCTCGAGTAAAGTGGCAACGCTGCCGGCTGTTGAAGTACGTACACTTTCTATATCTCCTCTCTCTCTCTCTCTCTCTCTCTCTCTCTCTCTCTCTCTTCAAAATCGGATGAGCGAACATTTACTTATTTAAAGTTCACGTTCGCTCACTTGAGAAGTTGAAAATTCACTTACAAACATAAGTATAAATTTATTGGTTGATAATTTAAATTAAGTTTTATTCGATTTAAGAGGGTAAGCACGGAAAAATCAAAGTTTTATATATATAATTAGACGTCCGACATGACATATAACACCATTAAGTCTCTTATGAAAAGTACGAAGAATAGCACCATTGAGACTTCTTTCATGAACAATTACATGAACAGTTGTACAACATGAACATTAACAGTTCATGAAAGGTGTCGTTTCTTTCTCTGGTATTCATCATAAACAGTTGCGTTTCTTTTTAAAAATCTGTTTTCTTTTTACCTGCGTATGTGCAAATACTCGTCGTATTAGGCATCCATAAATATAGGTGGAAAACGCTTTCATTGTTTTATACAAATCGGCAATTACGAAGGCTAATGCTTGTTCTCATTGTAATTTTAACGATATTCGACGCGTTCCTCAGGATTATAAAACTAAATTTAAGGAGAAGTTATCGAAATCACATCAAGTCGTACGAATAGCAAGAACAATAAACTTAAGAAAATTAATGGAATTACAAGATGTCAGACGACATACAGGCGCGCGAGTTCTCGCGAAAATTACTTTGTACGCGCTTTATTAAATTAAACTGGAAGAATCTAGAGGATCGGTGTAAAATACCTGTTTTTCTAGCGTCGCTTCATTAATAATTCATGAACCGACGCGGATGCTGTCTTATTTAAGAAAAAAAGCCTTATATAAGTGTAACGACATAAAAGGATGATATTAAAAAAGTATCGTAAAACACTTGGATAACAATGAACCCCGAACGACCGAGCATATTAATGAAGAAGCTGTAATAAAACTTTTTTTTTGTTCATCCTTCTTCCAGGAAATTTAATTATGTATATATAGCGAACGCTTTTCTCCCCTGTTCAGTGTCAACCACCCCACCTCACCTCGTTGCCCCCCTCGAGACTTAATGACGTTACCTCCATTTGCCGACTTTAAAAAGCTTGTTCCGCGGATCGGGACGGTTTCGAGGCGAGGATTCGCGACAATGTTGTCAGTGCGTTACTTATTGACCCTGCCAATTTTCCGGCTGTTATATCTGCCAAGCTGTTTCGACAAGCGCGCGATATCCCTTCCATTTAGAACGTATTCAAAGGTCAGTGGATTTTTTTTCATACGCGAAGCAGGCCTTGTTGTAAATAGTCATGCGTGCTTATATCGAGCGCTGAACAGGTGGACGGTAATTCTTTTGGACGATAAAACCGATAAATCCATATATATATATATATATATATATATATATATATATATATATATATAAATTTATTTTTTTTTTTATTTTATCCCAAAAAAGGATCGCTAACCTATAAAAATTCGTGAATGGCACTTATGGTTTGAACAAGAATAAAGAGGAGGCCGGAGTAGGGGAGATAAAAAGAACGTTAATTTTCCCTCTACACAAGCGAAGCTCCGTGCACGAACTTCTGTAAAACGTGCAGTAAAAACTTACCTCGTGTCACGCATTCATCTTCTTGGCCCCAACGTATCGATTGGAAAAGAATCCTCCGATGGTCTACATTGCAATATGGCTTCACCAATGCTCGAGATAAATCTTGGTGCTCTCTTAGATCTCTTATATCAGAGTTCAAGAGCAATACGATGACAAGATAATATTAAAAAAAAAAGCTTTCAAGACAAGACCAAGACCAAGAATTCTAAAGATCTTGGTCTTGTCTACACTATATATCATCGTAAATATTTGAATTAATGAGTTAAAATGAACAAAAACTTTTATTTAAATATTAAAGATTAAAAATGATATGTAAAAATACTTATATATCTATGTTCTAAAATATAATTCATAAGTACAAATAAGTTAGACAAAAACACTGTGTAACGTGTAATAAATGTAATTACGTTTATTGCATTACTTTAGTTCACGTAATAACTGAAAAACATTTTAATTAATTGGTTAAAATTTTTAAAAATGAATGTTTCAAAAAATTTAAGAAATTTTTTTAAAGAACAATATTTTGACGAACTTTTTAATGAAAACTTCAGAAATAATAATGATAAGTATTAGCTTCGATGTGTTGTATCAGTAAAACAATTAGTTGATAATATGCAATCAAGACATTGTAGATTGTGATAAAATAATTATATAATTTGTACAATATAATTCAGAAAATCAAAATCAATCATTTTTGGCCAGAACCAAGAGCACACTAAGGTCCAAGTCAAAGGTAACACTGGTAATCCTAGTTCTTCATCAGTACCAAGACAAGATGAGATTTACTAAAATATTGTCGTGGTATCGAAAAGTTATTGCCTTTGTCTTAATAATCTGTATTCGTCTTTATTTTAATTTAGTTATGCTACGGTAACATTTGCATTTTACGTTTTATTACACCTACAATTTTCAACAACATATCGAACTGTCAACACAATAATCACTATCGGCCTCGACTAATTACTGATTGTTCATAGTCATTGAATAAGATTAGATATTTAAAGTTAATACTACGGTATAAAATAAAGTACGTTTCATATATTCATATATTAAGTTTATAATGTATTACAGGTTTTAAATAATATCAAATATAACCAAGACCAAATTTCTTACAAAACCTATACTTAAAACATCTTGCCCAGACCAATATTCTTGTGTCTCAGATCTTGGACTTGGTCTATAACATTTCTGTACGATCTTTTCTTGATAATATTCTTTTGAATCTCGATACGAGACCCAACAATGCCAAGACTAGTCGTGGGTATTTCGGACGATCCTAGTGAAACCTAAGATCCGTACAAAACGAAGACAATATTTGCTACCAATCCAATAGCATACTACATTTCATACTGTCATGACATCAGTGAAGGACTAAATTTAAACCTACTGATTTCAGAATACTTGAAAAAACAACGAAAGAAACAATATTCTGAAAAAAAAACGAATATTACATTGATATTTAGCTTTATTCTTTGGGAACGATGAGAACCACTGCAGTCTAAGTGAACCTTCGACATTCAATTAGCTCCCCCTTCTCAAACGTCTTCGAGCCTTCATCCAAGAAGCTGCTATGCAGTTATATACAGGCCATATCGATGCACAGCCAAGCTCAACTTCTCGATCCGGCAATCATCCGGGTAGATCGTCGGCTAAACCGCTCTCGTTCTCTCTCTCTCTCTCTCCCTCTGCTACGTTTCCGCTCGAAAGCGACGAAGCGACGCAGCGCGCGGAAGCTTCTATAGCCAAAGCCCCGGACCTCCCGAGGCAGGAGGTCAGATATATAGAAGGCGCGCTCTAATTTCGAGACCCGCCCGCCCCACAAGGAATCACGCGGGCGGCGCAACGACGCGATGCCCGGGGAGGCCATTCACCCTGCGGGGCCGATATAATATCTCGGAATAACCGCGGCGCGAACCCTTTATATTTTCTCTCCTCCTTCTCTCTGTCTTTCTCTCTCTCTCTCTCTCTCTCTCTCTCTCTCTCGCTCTATCCTTTTGGGTACATATGGCGCAAGGTATTGGCTATAGAAGGCAGAGAGACAGAGAAAGAGCTTACTAACTTTTCCCCGCTTTCAGCCGCCATGAGAACGTAACGTCTGGCCGAGGATAGACTCGGTAGAATTTTCACAATTGTTTCAGCGCCACTTTTTGAAGTTTTGTTTTTTTTTTGTTTTCTTTTTGTTTTTTTTTTTTTTGGTTTTTGAAGTTTTTGAGCACTCCTATAACTACAATGGCGGCTCTGCTTTTTCGGCCTCAAGTGACTCCCAAGCTTTTATGATACGAGTGGCGGATAATCGCAGGGCCAGAGGGAAACGAAGTCCACGAATTTCGGGAGACTGGCTTTAACGACTCGACCGTAGAAGTCGTTTCTGAAGTTGTGAAAAAGTTCGCGCGAGCGACAAAATTAGCGCGTTAAAAAGCCAGGAATTATTCGGACGGAGTTGCAGTCGAGAGAGTCGGCGCGCGCCGTTACACAAAAGACGCTTTTTAACTGAGCTGTGAAATACGAATCGTGGAAAGAAACAAAATTTTCAAAGTGGACAATATGTATACATGATCTTTTTAATGGTATAAATTTTGTAACGATGCGAAGGAGCTGTGATTGCTTTATGCATCGAGAAGTTCTGGGAAAAAAGAAAGATATTGAACATTTTGATGCGACTTCTGGAAGTTTATTATTTATATGAGTGATATAATGTTAGTTGAACAAGATAAAAATCAGCTTACGCACTAGTATTAGACTATATACATTTCACCACGAAAGCAGGATATACCTTGTTGAAATTTTGATTTTTAGTAGAAGTAGTAAAAAACAGTTTTTGCCATTTTTCTTTTACTTTTCAATAATAAGATCTTTTGGATTTATATAATTGTCCTTATAAGTCCCTTCAAATTTCTTCAACGAACGAAACAATATGACTGAAAATTCTTGAATTACAGTCGAATGATAGGAGAATTCGCAAAAGATATATAACGTCAATATTTTCGGCAATTTCAAAGATTGAACGAGGCAAGCGACAGTTACAAGATTTTAATTATTTTCTTTTCTCTTACATTTTAATGATAACAATGCAAATTGCTGATTTAATGATAACAATCAAATAATTCGATCCGATTATATAAAATAATTATCTATTGTAATTTTGATATTAAACAGAATATATTATATCCGCTAATATTGCAAAATTAAGGAACAAATCATAATATCACAAAATTACTGAAAAAAATCATAATACAGTCATTAATAATTTAATTGTCTAATACTAACGTAACAATCAACGTTCAATGTTCTTTGACCAAAAGCTATTTGATTTATATAACCTCCCCGTGCAAACTTAATTCTTGTCCCCAGGAAACCGTCTTTGTAAATCTGAGACATAAAAAAATGTTACGGAAAAGCCAAATCTAGCGAATACAGTTGGATGGTTCGCTAATTCGAAATTAGATTTCTAAATTTTCTTCATTGTACAATCTGTCAAGTAAGAGCGTGGTCATGCCAATTTATAAAAAAATTTATTTGACGAAACTTTCATATCTATATATACTACTGTGTACAAATATGAGTAAGACTTTATTTATAACTTTTGAAATTTTTATTTATTCTTTAAATCTAATTCACCATACTCAAAATAATCTTTCCCGGATGCAATGCAATTATGCCAATGCTTTTTCCGATTTTCACAACATTTTTTGTTTGTATTCCGGAATGGCCATCAGTTCCTTCTTCGATTCAGCTTTTATTTCTTCAATCGAATCAAAACCGGGGCCCCCGAAGTGGTCTTTTGAGTTTGCCGAACAGCCAGAAGTCACACGGTAGTAAATCAGGCGAGTACGATGGTTGCGGAACGATATTGGCTAAATTTTTGGCGACATGTCGACGTAAAATCAATGCAGTGAGAGCTGGTTCATTATCGTGATGCAAAAACCATGAGTTGTCTTTCCATAAATCTGTCCTTTTGAGACGAACAGCTTCATGCAAACGACGCATAACGCTCAAATAGTATTCTTTGTTAACCGTTTAGCCGGTTTGAAGGAATGCATAATGCACCACAGCACGCTAATCGCAGAAAACAGTGAGCATAACCTTGATTTTTGAGCGACTTTGGCGTGATTTTTTCAGTCTCCGCTCTCCTTTGACACAATATTCGCACGATTCATCGGTTGTTTTTGGATCGTAAGCTAGACCCAAGTCTCATCTCCAGTTATTATGCTTTCCATCTTGTCCTGATAGTCCGCAAGCATCATTTCACAGACCTCCATGCGACGCTGTTTTTCCAAAAAATTGAGGGTTTTGGGCACCAATCAAGATTTTACTCTTTTCAGGCACAAAATGTCTTTCAAAATTCGGTTGACTGACCCATTTGAAATTTCAATAATATCAGCAAGCGCTCTATTAGTCTGTCGACGATTTTGCAGAATCAATTCTTTAATTTTGTCGACGTGTAGCCCATCAATAGATGTTCTTGGTCGTCTTTGATATGGTTCGTCTTCAATGCGTTCTCGAATTGCTTTGAACAATATGTGCGATTTAAAAACCATCGTTTGGCAGATGGCAATAAGGCCTTTTTATAGATTTTTATCATTTTCTGGGCATTTAAATTGTCAATAAAGAGGTGCATAGTACCGAATCTCTGCTTTGAGAAGAAGCCCTAAAGATTCATCTTTATTCCATGTTTTACGGTCCGCTAAAGAAGCCGATTGATAGAAGTTGATTAGGCTCGCGTGAGAACACGTGTCCATATAGAAGATTCATCAGTAAAAATGACATTTTCAAAATCTCTATCAATATTCTCATACGCCCAAGCGAGTCGCTTTGTCACATGTTTTTCAGTCAACAGAGGCTTTTTCATTGTATTGCGCCATTTCAGGCCCCTCTATTCCAGGCCATGAGTACAAAGATGGATTCGGATAGTTTTGCTTGTCCTTGCCGCAGTGTTAAAGCAGGATATATTTTGCAGTATTTGACCTTTTTCGTTTCTTCTTTTTCTGTATTAGTACAATCGAAATGGAAGTAGCGAGTAAAGGAGCATAGATCGCAAGATTAATAATTGATCATGATTTTTTTCTTTTTTTTTTTAAAAAAAAAATTTACGATATGCATAATAAAAGAGATAGGCTTCGACAGAGCTGGAAAATCTGATTAATTCTAACAAAACTAATATTGGTTTTAAATTGATTCTTCTATGTTTCATTACAAGAGACTTAAAATTGTCGAGGTGTTCATTCGACAAATTGTTGCAATGATTGCCTGCTATACTAATATCGATAATTTCACGAGTAAGATAATGAATTTCGTTTAGTCATTAATTTTAAAGATAATCTATAAAATAACTGTTAATTATGTATTATGTTTTCTTTAGAATTTTTTATTATTATTCGAATATTATTATTCGAATTGACATAAAAAAATTCTAAAGAAAACATAATACATAAGTAACAGTTATTTTATAGATCATCTTTAAAATTCATGACTAAACGAAATTCATTATTTAATAAATACATTATTATTCGAATATTATTATTCGAATTGACATGTTTTAAATTAATTTCTTTTTAATTATGCTTTCCTTCCTAATACAAAACATTTAATAACCATGTAAATAAATTACATATGAAACGACAATTTGCAAGTATTTATTATACCTGCATATAATAAAGACTTTTTCGGATGAAGGACGTAAGTAATCAGGGCACGAAATTTTACGATCGGGCTACTAGCTGCTTTTTCATCGAACGAATCCAGAACGTGTTCAGAAAAGGAAATGGGATGTGATCGTGAAACATACTCGTTTCATCAAAATAGTTTTCTAAAAGTTAATTACGCCGCTGGCTTCCGTTTAATAGAGCTCAAAGCGCAATAAATGTTTAATTTTGTTAAACATGTGTATGTATATATATTCTAGTAGAAACAAGAATTCGCTCGCGAGTTCTTTTGTCGGGAAAGAATGGCCTTTACCGCGACCTCTTTTTATTCTGTTGCAGGTATAACGTTTAATTTACGAGAATCGAGCGCGATTCGAATTACGCACTGTACTGTAAACACATTGCGCGCGCGCGCGCGATCTGGCAAATATTTGAAAGAACTGCCCGTGGTGTCCTTTGTTAATGAGATACATAGAAGTAGAAGAAGAAGCAAGAAGATAAAAAAAAGAATCGCGATTCCATTCGCGATAAAACAATTCCGAAGGCAATAAGTCGCTATGCGCGTTCGAAGCTTGTTGTTTGAGGTTAGCGGTAGAGGATATTGCCGATGGGTATGTGTATATAAGCGAGCTCGAAATTAAATCGTTATGCCGCCGAACTTTTTATGCCTAACGTTTACGACACGTAAAACGCCATATATGGCATTTCTGTTTTTTGTTTTATTGTAGATCTGTGTATAATGGATAAAGGAACTCAAATGTCGGATTGGTGGCGCCATTTATATAACGTTTTCCAAACGATAAATATACAAAGTGACCTTATTCGATCGGATGAATGGTAAATAACGCTAAAAGCAAGGCAAAACTAGTGCGATTGAATGTTTGTGGTCGTTGAACTTTTAACATTTTTCAAACATTTTTATTTGAAAGAAATTTTAACATTTGGCCTTTGTTTAGAAAATAGCCTTCATAGAATGTGTATTCTGTTTGTTTTTTAGGATATTTGAACCTTTGGCCTTAACGTACCAGACCGGGAACGATTCTAGGCAGAAGATCGTCAACATCTGTTTTGGCTGACCCTAACTTCGGCCCGACTGAAAAACTTTTCAAAACCTCGGCGTTCTCAAGGTTGAAAGTAATTTCAATCTACTTCGCGATTGCTTCTTTATCATTGCTGTAAGAAAGATATAAATGAAATTGTGATTGTTTGACGATAATGGAATATCGTTAGTCTATTTAAACTTGCGTAAAAGCGGTTGCCGCAGTTTCATGAGACTTCGGACACCTAAAACAGAGAGTCGCCGCGGCAGCAGGGAAGAACCAGAAGCTCGCATTATCATATAATGCGGGAAAAAGTGCGTCTAGACGACGTAATCGTCGGCAACGGGACCAGCACCAGTCTAACCCATATTCATACACACACAGACACACGCACGCACACACACCAAGTATAACACTTAAAGCAAAATCCCTTCGCTTAGTAGCAGGGGCAGCAGTAGCAGCAGCAGCGGCGTCGGCACATTAGCGTCGCGTCCCGTCACGTCGCCCCCGCCCGAAGAATGTACTGGTTAATTCGCGTTAATTCCGGGAACTGGTTAAAAGCCGAGCAAGCGCGCGTTACTTTCGAGCGCCAGACCTTGTCATCTTTCGTCGTTTTTTTTTTATTCTCGTCTAGAACGCGAGCAAGTTAAAGAGAGGGCCGAGGGAGGGTGATTAAGGCGTGCGAAGCAACGGAGTAGCAGACCCATATATATATATATATAGAGAGAGGGAGAGGTACGTTTTGCCGGGCGCAAGAAAGAATAATGAAAAAAAAAATCAAAGAGGGAGCTGCTCTCGCAACGATTATGAACGGGAACGTCGAGGCGGAGAGTTTTCACAGTCGAATTTGGCGATGAGCACGATTCATCCGTGAAGGATTGAATAATTTTCGATTGTTTTGCAGGGAATTTCGATTATTGAAAGATGTTTTTTAGGGGTTTGTCACATTTTCTTTTTTGTTGGCTAATTATTATCCAACGAATATTTGTCCATTAAATTTGTACCTAACAGTTAGTAAATATAGATAATTGAATATCTGGCGAATATATTTATATTTTTTGCCACCTATTGTAATTTTTATTAAATATAGTAGGTGGAATGTTAAAATAAAGATACACGAAATAATCTTTTAGTATGAACTTTATTTCAAACGAGGAAAGAAAAGACGTCTGTTCAAACGAATGGACGACGCAAGACTCACTGCAGTACTCGAAATTGAAAACTCTACAAGCCTTTGTGAGAAACTTAAAACCTATAAAAACACATCAAGCATCTAGACAATAAACTCATAAATCATTTGCCGCGCAGGGCAGCAAAGACGCAGATCGTAATAAGACCCAGTGGACACATATGTTTACATCCTTTTACGATACTCTCCAATATTTAATTTCAAGTATTTTTTGCTTTATTATTTATAGAAGACTAAAATAATCTAACACCACCTTTTCAGGATTATTATTCTTTTTTTTTTTAATATCTTTATTATATTTTTTGAAATATAGTAAAAACTTGAACAAGAAATTGAATTTATTTATGAAACGTGCTGCATTGCGCTTCTGAATATATATAGTCTAGTTACATAAAATTTGAGAGGTCGAATACAATGTATTATAGATACCGCCATTTTCTTTTGATGCAAAGTTCCAATAGTGTAATTTAGATTTTATCATTGGATTGGCGCTATTGCTTAAAAAAAGTACGTTAAATTTAAAATACATGTGCTGGAAGCTACTTTCGTAAACGTAAAGGAATTGAAATTCGTTCAAAAAGAAAACTGAAAAATCATGCACTTTATATGAAATTTAATGCACTACGCATAAAATTTTATTAATTTTTACCATATTCTGTCGTAGACAAAATATTGGATTTTACAAAATTTTTATGAAATTTAACGTACATTGTGCATTAATTTGAGTTCTGTACAAAATTCTGTACAAAACATTGCCAATGAAATATGGATTAAATTTAATATTTTATTTTTCTTCTAACAGTTAACTGCCTGGCTAAAATGATTCGGTGAATGATTTTAATTTTAATCCATTTCTGGAAATTACCTTAAAAAGAAAAGTTGGTTACAATATCGTCCGATGATCCTCGGTCATATTAAAATCGGATAAATTTCAATGTTTCCCAACGAAGTCCACAGTCCTTTAATTTCACATATAACTTTTGCAGAGATTTTTTTTTGTGTAAGTAGCTCGTGATGTGGATAGCGAGATCCTCGTTTATTAAAAGCCCGACGCTTTTAATAAACGTTCGCGAGCGAACGCTACGACCGCTGAGATTTTTTTAGGGTTTGATAAGAGTTTCTTCATGCAATAATTTTTTTTTTTTTTATATGAGCAAAATTTAAGAGTTCTGTTCTGTTTTCAATTCTGTAATTTTAACAAAATGAATTTTCAACCAATATCGACTTCTCTTTGATAGAAATGATTTTTGAAACTCATACTGATCTAGTGATGATTGAAATATTCGAAATTGCATTATTACACATGGGAGGAGACATTCATTTTAACGTACAGCTGATGCCACGGGAAATTTCTAGCTAAATACACAAACTGTTAAAATTCTTTATTTGTTTTCGCGAATATAGATGAACTGCAATTTGCATATCCTCCAATAACTACATATCGGCAGTTTCATTCGAGGTTTCATTCGTTGGTATACAAATATTGATCTTGGCCTCTGTAAAGTTCGTTGGTTTGTCGATATGGTTGAGGGTTTGGAGGGAGGGGAGAAGGGCTATGGTACAACTATTGTAATCAGTCTATTCTATCCATAGATATTTGTGACTTGGCCGGTGACGGTCCGACGATCATTTCCGATAATTTTTTCTTCATCGAATTACAATCTAGAATTACGTTTGTTAACGCTATCTTATTGTCGTAGACACTTGGCAAACGATACTTGAAAAATATAGTAATATTTGGCCATAATTATAGATCAATATCAAGACGTTGTTTGTACTACTTATGCGACTTCGAGTAATCTCCACAGTACTCAAACCAATAATATCTCCAATCATGGATCCAAAAACTTGAATTACTTTTCATTTATCTGTATATAACTGACATGTGCCTTTCGTAAACCAAGTAACAAAATACATATGTATCAGTAAATGGTTTCATTTCACGTTGGACAAATTTCGAAATAAAATTGTCCTATCGGTATATAAAAAAAAACTCGTTTTACAAATAAATAAATTGAAAAATTAAAAAAAAAACTAGTGAAATATAATCGCGAAGAATCCATGAAAGAAAAAGGAGCAAAAATAAATTTTGCTCGAAATTCACTGCGTCATCTGTTCAATTGAAAGAAGGAATAATTTGTAAGGAATAATTTTTATACACTAAGAAATTCGTGAAAGATTCGCATTTTCTTTATTCTTGGCGTCGTATGTTCGAGGGCTGGATTGATTCGGATCTGTTTCAAATTCATTCTATTAGCGTTATAAATTTATATTAATTATTAAACTCCGTATAGAATTGAACTTTTTTTTATTTCATTCATTGGCATCGTGTTCGCGCACTGATGTCAGACTCGTAAGTGATGTTTTTCCGCGTTCCGCGTTTCTATTTATAAACGCGCACGAGCTGCCGTGCGCCGGGCCGTTGCCCCTCCAGTTTTCCAAAAATCTCGAGAATTTTAATCCCGCATTCGAGAGCGCCGACACACCAAGGGTAAAAAAATACATTATTTAACAAAGTGTTGCGGATTATCAATTTATTTTGATTTTAATAGATTTTATTACGTTAATATGTAAATTGTAGAATTATTTCAATTCGAGGTTAAAAAATTGCTTTTAACTTATTATTGACTCTTGTCTTATTCGTAAATCGCAACGATTATCAATTTTTAATAGTACAAATTTTATTCGACCTAACAAAAGAATAAACCACAACGTAAGTATTTTAAAAAGTTATTTTTTTTTACTTCGTTTAACAAAAAAGTAGACGTTTTTTAGTAAATAATATCTGAGGTAATTGTATGTCTTTTAATATTTTAACATTGATGGGGTATGATTTACACTATTGAGTAACAATATCAAATAGGAAGCATACTCTAAAGAGATTAATATCAAAATTTAAGAGGGTCACAATTCAATAGATAACCATCGTCAGCATTTGTATTTTCTCTTCTTCGTTAATATTTTTTGTATTCTTGCACTCCGTGAATAGTTTTGAAAAAAAAAATCTATAAAAAAAACTTTGCAATTCTGCCTTCCAAATCAAAACTTTTTTCATCTAAATTTGCCGATTTTACAACCGCTATTGTTTTCCTTAATAATCTAGGAATTCCCCTGAAATTTTCAACCCGAATAGTTTTTATACTTATATCTTAAAGATGTGCCGAGTTTCCATAAATTATCCGTGGTCCATTCCAGAATCTATAGAACGTCCTTAGAGGGAATTTTTAGGCCACTCTGGTAAAAAAATTGTAATTTACCGAGTATTGAAATATTTCAAGTTTAATTCTTGGCAGGAATATTGCTGGGGAATTTTTTAGATTGTCCTCAACACCGAACGACCGGGAAACATAAACAATGAGCAATTTAATAATGTTCATCCGAACAATGTAAATTATATTCGCAGATTATCGTCAAAGCAATTTCTCACTTTTTACGCCAACGCAACAACAGCCCTTTCGTCCCGTGGGAATTGTCGCTTTTTTCTCTCGTCAAATCGTTCTTTTTTTTTTTTTTTTTAATTTTCTGATCGATTATCTGGGTAACCCATCAGTGACAAGCAAACCGAACGCTATCTCTTAATCAAGCTGTTTTTTCCTTCTTTTTTTCAATAAGAAAGACAATAGAATGTAATTACATAGGCGTAGTGAAATAGGAATATAGGAGAGGCCTTATATATATATATATATATATATATATATATATATATATATATATATACACCGGTCGTTTTGTCTCTATCTAAAACTCAGGCCATTGACACCATTTTGCTCAATCGTTAAAGCGCAATAATTAAATAGAAATTAGCGTTACGAATTACAGCGCCCGATCGTTGAACGCTTTCGCGATTGCTCGCGATTCGTGCGTATGTGTGTGTGTATATATATATATATATATATATATATATATATATATAAATAAGCGGGTAAAAATAGCGCTCCGCGTTTAAATCGCACTTGGGCGTTTAAAAGGGGAATCGGTTGATCAACGACGTTGTACTGCAGCCGCGTTAGTAAATATACGCTCCCCTCCCCCCACCCGCTGGTTCGCGATTAAAATACTAGGCGTCCGCGCAATTCGGTTATGCCCCATAAGAATGTAAATGTAGGAGATTGTGAGTGTCGTAAAATGCTATTTAAACGTTGGACGACTGCACTTACAAATAATAAGAGGAGCTTGGGCCAAGCTCGAGAAAAGCTCAATTATCAAGAGCACCCGTGGCGTCGACAATGTGGATTCTTCAACCGTCTCGATAATTGCCGGGCGTGCGCGTACGATTTTAAAGATATCGTCATTGTACACAGCACTCTGGCCCTGTTATGCAGAATCGAAATTGATTGTTACAGGGGGGGGGGCAGTGTCTCGACTGCGTAATAGAAATTGTAATAAAAAAAAAAAAAAAAAAAAAATACTTCACCTTCATCCTTACGATATGAATAGACGATGTGCAGAGTTAGCTGGTCTTAATCCTCAAAATTTCCCTGAGATATTATTGAATTGTTGAATTTTAAGCGCTTGTGTCCGTATCCAGTCCGTGTATTAATATTTTCAATGTTTTTTTTTTTCACGCGCCATACCGCTGCAGATGCATATAATTAATGAAATAAGTATTTACAATATTAGGTGTATAAGATGTAAATGTAAAATGTAATTTAAGGTAAACTATATGTGAATTAAAGTTAACTTTATTTATAATGTGAACACTAGTTTAGTTGAGACTAGAAGCAGAGTTTAATTAATCTTCATTTTCCAATTTTGGCCTAAATTGTAAACTTTAAGGCGAGTTTAATAAAGTTTTTATTATAAATAATAATATTAATAAAATTATTGTTCAATAAGAATCAAGAAACGATTTTCATAAGTAATTTTATTTTACTGTAATAAAACAGATTTAAATCCATATTATACTTCATACTCGAGACTTTTAGAGAGAAAAAATGCACTGAAATCGTGAACATTAATTTTCACTCAATATGAACAATTGTTCATGTGACAAATATTACCGTATATAATGGGATTCTTATTAAAAAAAAAGAAACTCACTGATTAGTTTATGAATAATACTAAATTAAAGCAAAATAAATAAACGAAATCAATTAATTCCTAGTCAAGTACACAATGTTTTAATAAATAATTTCATAAGACAATTAAACAATAAATATTTATGTTATACTGTATAAATAGCTTTCATGAAAAAAAAAAACATTTTAAATGGAAACCATACTATAATATGACAAGAAACTTTCAGAATAAATATTATCATAAAGTACTTTATAGATTAATTTGCCAATTCAATATTCATGCTGTTCAAATTGTGTCTATTATTTTACAAAATTACTGTATTCGCATAAAACTGATTCGTGGAAAATTGATAAGACATGGGCTTGAGAGTTGTATACAAAGATAAGCGAGGGTTTGCCACAGTTCTTGTTCTACGTTAATTATTTTTGTACTCACATTGAGGACATTGTGTACATTGCCGTTGCCAATACCTGGCCGAGCCGAGATATCGCATGATAAAAAGTTACTTGCGTACGAGGAATTTCCTCAAACTGCAGCACCGGTCTCTGCAATTCTTTTTGAAAATCATTAGAAAATTCCGAAGATTTCAATTTAAGAAACGCCCGATATTACCGAATTTCAATTTTGCAAATTTGAAAATAGATGATCGACTTCAATTTTCTGAAGACGCAATCGATACTAAAATCGTCTATGATATAGGTTTTACACATAATTGTGATTTGGATTGTTTAATAATCTAGATAATCGAATTGCAACGTCGTCTTTTCATTGATTATTTATAGAAGATGGAAGAGAGTCATAATGAAAGAATAATGTAAAATTCTATTTCTCTTCCTGAATCATGGAAATTTCAAGATGAATTTGACAAAATGATTATTGTAATAAAAAAGTATACCGTTGAAATCTTTAGAATTTAATATTACTCCCTAAAATTGAATTGAGCGCATTAGGCAACTCCATCCAAACAGATCCAACAATGTATTGTCGTCATTTTATCAAACTAAAATAATTAAATTTTTTTACTGCCCGGCATGTCGAGTTTATGAAACAATTGTTTTCCACTGACGATCGGTAATTGCTGAATTGCTGGAGACTCCCGTAGGTGACCTAAATTTACATCGGTTTTTATGGATAAGACCGATACAACCTTCACTTTAGCAATAATTTATATACGAAGCGTGTGGGATGACTGTAGATGTGTAAAGTTTTCTATTAAAATCATTAAAAAAGAGAAACAAAACACGACAACAAAAAACAGCTATTTTAATTAGTGATCTTTTCACCGATTCTCCATAATTGAATTTTCACTTTTCGCGTCAGTGATTATGCATTATCCAACGAAGTATATTCATTGATTTATTTTTAAAGAGTATATAAATTGAAAATTCTTACCAGTTATAAACTTCTTGCATGAATTGCAAATTGATCTCAGCCTCGTTCGAACTCGATTAATATCGTTATTTGCCACTTTGCATAAGACAGTTCTTGTGGCTATTTCGCATGGATTAATATTCAACGATCGAGATAAAACAAAACAAAAAAAAGGCCGAAAATCCGGTATTACGGAAATGCGCGGATAGTCAAATTTTTCGTTGCTTTGAGAGCGCATGCGCGCGGATGTTCGTTGACCAGCGCAAATATCGCTAAAGATTCTCATCTGCATACGAAAGTTTATCGCGCAGAAAGAATTGTTTCAGCTCTGACGCGAAATTATGTGTGTGTGTGTGTGTGTGTGTGTGTGTGTGTGTGTGTGTGTGTGTGTGTGTGTGTGTGTGTGTGTGTGTGTGTGTGTGTGTTGTGTGTGTGTGTGTGTGCGCGCGCGCGCGTGCGTGTGTATGTACATACTAAATCTCCGAAGTAACAACTGCGAAGCTCTCAATATTCATGTATTGCTCGATTTTTTAATTCCAGCAGATGAGCAATCGGGTATGTGTAATTTTTAATAATATGTATGTATGTATAGATATATGTACGTACGTATGTTTGTATGTACGTACGAATGGGCGACCGCCGCGAGCAATTGATCGCGCAGGGGCGAACGGGTCCACTATTCGATTTGAAAGTAAAAAGTAAAAAACAACTTAAAGTGATATACAGACAAAGAGAAAGAGGAGAAAATTGCGACCTCCTTTACACGAAACGAGGCGCTGCTGCGTATAGGGCGTCGATTCTCCGAATCATTCTCGGTGCCCGACGCCGAGACGCAGGGAGCAAGTCGGACTTTTTTCCTCATATCAGTGTGTGTGTGCGCGCATGTGTATATATAGTACCGCCCACGCCGCATCGGCGATTCTCTCCGCTGCAGATGTGGCCGCCGCCCTGCAGGCTCAGTATATTATATATATATATATATATATATATATATATATATATATATATATATATTTGCACGCCACATGGTCGAGCTTCTTCATTATACAAAATCGTGCAAAGCTCGGACTGCTCCCTCGCTCCGGCCTCCGTACAGCCCGCGGAGACCCCGGCGCAGCATTGTTCGCGCTGATCCGCGCGCGACTCGCGCCGCGGAGCCAGAAGAGCGGGCTTTCTTGCCTGTCCCGCCCCGGGAAGCTTCCCGCCGGAGAAGCGCGCGCGCGCCGCTATCTCGCGCGACCACGATAATAATGCGCAGCGCGACGCGCACAATGGGAGCGCGAGGGCGGTGAGTGGGGTGGCGAGGGGAATGGGACGAAAAGCGCTTTTTCTGGGCCAATGGTGGCAAGAAGCGCGCGGCCGCGGCGAGCGCTTTAATTTAATACGCCGGAGTGAAATTGTCGGCTAGGGTCTGCAGACGTCGGCGCTGGCAGAATTCGCGGAAACACAATGTCGAGCGCTCGCGTTGCGCAGCAGAGATGGCAAGCGGTTCGTATAATGTAATAATATAAGCCGTCAATCTGTGCCGCGAGCGTTGATTCGTTCGGACGAGTGCAGGTAGAATAGGGGGGGGGGGATCTGGAAAACGACGATACCCCTATGACGCGACACTTTTCTCTCTCTCTCTCTCTGTCTCTCTCTCTCTCTCTCTCTCTCTCCTATTTTTACTCTTTCTTCTGGCAGCTGACTATTGTGTACAGATTCTGATTAAAATTGTATCGCACGACTTGGTCTCTGATCGGCGTTTTGAGGAGGGTAAAAACAAGTGCTCTTCTCTTACGGCTGTTCTAAATCTTTGCAACGAACGCGTTATTTTCATATAAAAATTTCAAGAGCTATAGATGTTTTAATTGCACTTTATCTTCATTAATAAATATGTGCATTATACGTTATAAATAATCTATTCAGTTCGATTGGTATTCTCGAAGATATTAACGAATACGCACGCTCAATGGCGCCTTAGGATAGCACAATAAATGTTGAATATTTAATGGTAATGATATAAAAGAAAAATTCTTTAATGTCTTCTAAGCGGGCCCTTAAGGTTATTTGTGTCTCTGAACTCGATTCTGTCACCGACTTTATTTTTAATACGCCATTTCGATTTTGAAAGTTTGATTGCAGAATCGTATTTAGCAATCCTAAAAACCTCTAGGGAAACATTTTCGAGGCTTAGGAAATCTTCCAAACGTTTTTTACGAAAAAGAAAAAATTACCATGCGCATTACAGTACCGCGCCGTAATGACGCCTGGAGGCGTCACGCTCCGATCTGACAAAGGCTTGACCTTTGTTTAGTCTTTTGTGCATCGCCTGAACTCACTTATTTTTTATAGAAAATCGGAGCTTTTCAAAGTTCTCAAATCCCGGCACTCTAAAGGATAATGAAATGGGCATTGCCGTACAACTGGAGATTGGATGGTCTTCGCCTTCGTCGCAATTTTTTACGTGCCTAGGATGCCTCATCTAGAGAATAAGAGTGCTAAATTATAATGATTTGATCTGCATCTATTTATAGCAACTGTAGTATTACATTTAAAATTTAGATTAGGAAATCAGTGTATCGTATCAGCGATTCAATTATAAATTGAAATATTTAAAACTTTTTATTACCCCTTGATTCAAGCATAAATTATTGAAAATGTCACGTGAAATGTGTTAATAATCTTTGAAACAATCTGTGGGACATTTCACATGTTTTTCCGATGGAAACAATTTCGCTAGGTAATTAGTAACTTCGTTACTCAGGATATCAATACGTGAAGGGCGACAAATAAAATCTATTTCGTTATTATTTCTATTCATTAATGTAATTCCGTTGTACAATTGTTTGATTTTGAAGATCTCATAAATTATTTTTATATTTCCCTTTCTAGACGTTAACTTTGAAAGCGCACTTATTCAATCTATTGGTATAGAGAAATTTAAATATTTACTTGGAATTATCTATACTAAAGCTTTTAGTTACAAATATTCAATTTGCATTCATTCAACAATCTTAGAGATTCTTTGGACGATCTTCATTTTAAAGTACAGCTTTCAAGATGAATGTATAAATAATTAGAAACAAATTTAAATTAAAGCTAACATTTTAAGAATGATGTTTGGAAGTTATTTTTCTACTTTCTTCTATATCTGGCTAACTTTCATTGTGCCAAATGAAATTGTTCGAGTATCTCCATTTATTGTCACTAGGGAACTAGATACAAATACAATAGTTAATGATGCACACAAAATTCCTGCAGAGAGTAACCAGAGTGCTGAAATGTAAAACCGTATTTGTTATGGCATAAAAATTTAATATTTACTCTGTTGCAACATTTTTTTTTATATTAAGTAAATCTTCAGATATATTAAAACAAGTAGGGATATTTTCAGCCATCTGCAGCTTTCTTCATGTAGATTCAGGAATTATTAGTCATTCTGAGACATCTTCAGGCATCCTTAGCCATTTGCAGGGAGATTCAACCATCTTCAGACAGAGTCTGGCATATTCAGGCAGATTCAAGCATATTGAGTCATCTTCAGACATTTTCAGCCATACTCAGGTAGATTCAAGTAAATTCAGACATATTTCTTCAGGCATATTTAGCCATTTTCAACAATTTTCAGGGAGACTCAGGTATATTTAGGCAATTTCAGGGGCACTAAGAGGTTTTCAGTCAGAATCAGGTACATTCAGTTATTTCCAGCCATCTTCACGTAAATTCAGATATTATCAGTCATATTTAGTCATTTTGAGCCATCTTCAGAGAGATACAGGCACATTTAGGTACTTTTAAACGGATTCAAGTGTATACAGGCAGTATCATCCATATTCAGGCATTTTTAGGAAGTTAAAAGATATTCAGAGAGATTCAGGGAAATTAGGGGGTCTTCAGAAAGAATCAGGTATTTTCAGACAACTTCAGTGATATCCAGTCGTCTTCAGGAAGATTCAGCCATCTTAAGGGAGATTCGCGATTCATCTGGCAAATTCAAACATTAACAATCATATTCAGGCAGATATCTTCAGTGATATTCAGCAATTTCCAGTCATAGCCAGGCATCTTCAAGTTGATTTAGACAGTTTCTATAATCTTAAGTGAGATTCATTCATTATCAGTCATCTTTTGACTGATTCAGTGAACTGAACGGAGATTCAGGCATTTTTAGGCAGTTAAAAGAGATTTGGGAAAATTAAAGGGTATTCAGGAAGAATCTTTAGGTAGTTTCGGCCATCTAAAAAGATTTATTATTTTAATGTTACAGGCATTTATTATTTTAATGTTTTAATATTTATATGAATTTATTTTAATGCTATTTAAACGCAATCTTTTTTTCCTGTGATAAAGTAGCTAAAACAATCTCTTAAGAATTATATCGGCACATGAAGATTATTTGAATGTTATGTTAATTTAAAGTACTAAAATGTTCATAAAAAGTATTAAAAAATAAACCTTACCACGCCGTGATGAAATTCGTGTCTATCTCATGTTCACAACAATAACTTAATAATTGAGGCTGATTAATTTCAGATACTATTTAAAACTTGAATTTCTATATCTATTGGCCGATAGTAGAACATACCGAAAGTGACTTATTAACATACAGAAAGTAAAAGTTCACCTTTAACAGTGTTTTTAGAGAATTATTTTTAGTTTCCTTTACTAAAACTTACAAATACAATTAGAAAACAAATAATTGCATAATAATTTTTTAGTTATAAATTAAAATCTCACTTTTAGTCGATTTTAGAAAGATCAACGAATCAATCAGTATTTTTCACAAAAAGTTTCTATACACTTTCGCCATTTCTATAACCTTCTTTTAACCTGTGTAAATGTCTGCAGAGAAACCATGACATTTGAAAAAGTGCTTGTATTTAACGTCAAGCTATTGCCTTCGCAAATGCATAACGGTCGTGTGTGTTTAACAGATTCTTACCATAACTGCGCGACACTGTCTCTCGCAGTACTCAGAAATTCCTTAGCCGCGTCGTAAACACAATGATTTATCGATCTTGACGCATGGTGGTGTCTCGCATCTTATACAATATGCATACAATTGTGGTTTTGTCTACTGTGGTTTTGCCTTATGCATTTACTCAATTTAAACGGTATACTTCTAATCAATATGCGAAATTGCGCGCATTCCTTATATTCGCTAATAAAACTGATAATTCCTGCTCCGATACTTACATAAAATTAAATTAATCGGAGAAATGCATTGTATATATATATACACGCGCAACTATACAATAGAATCGTTGCTGGCGGAGGGAGAATTCGAAAAATTCCACGGCTTTTCGAATACTTTTCGAATCGCTTCGTGTGTAGAAAAGCGTTTTCAAAGTCGTTGAACTTTAACCCCGATTCATAGACATCCATCCGGAATTTGTAAAAGTCAATTGTGAATTTTCAGCGGGATCAGTAGAGGGGGCGTAATGTCGAATAAAACATCCCTCCTGCCTCGTTTCGTACAGATCCGTACAGGTATGAACATTAATCGTGTAAAGGAAACGGTGGAAGAAAACCTTTTGTGGAATAATAGTATATGAAAGTATACTATTTTAAAGTAAAGGAAAATAGCGTAACAACGGCATGGAAAATAGCGTCTGCGATTGTTTGATAACAAAAGTGCAGAAAATACAAGAGGATTCTTGCAAATAACGGAGTCGCTAACTCAAATATGCTATGCACTCCTTTTGAATACGAGCAAAACTAATAAATACGGCCGAGATAGCGTATCGCATTATTAAAATTCCGTTGTTCGTTAAAATTAAAGGGAAAAAAATTTTTAAATTAAATGAAGGTTAAACGTACATTTTCTCCATATCGATATTGTTATAAGGGAAACTGCTGGAAAGAACTGCGTTTCTACAAAGACATTTACAAAGGATCTTACGTGTACAATATGACGGTTGTAGCCTCGCGTTATAAGGCAAAAAATTTAAGGACGATTTTTCGTGCAATAACGTTTTGCACACTTCAATGATGAAAAACTATTATGAGACAAGCTTCCTCAGCGCGATAAACGATCATGACTTACCTAACAGGCGGATAAATAATGAAAATCGCCCGTTTAATTTACGAAAGTCGGCTCTAGGCCGGTGGTCATCGAGAGATACTTGCAGACAAGGACAGCTGATCTGATCACATTCAATTTTATCAAAAAATTCAGTTTAATTTAATACGGACAAATGAAAAATGGTCAGAGACAATGAAAATTAAAGACGATAAAATGTACACGAGCACTTGGATTCCTCTCGGCTGTCGCGCACGCGAACGAAATCACCCAGTTCTGCCGGTGTCGTCCGCGGACTTTCCTCGCCCCCCCCCCACTCCTCCCCCGACGCCCGTCCGATGACACGACGTAGCGCGGGCGAGCTCTTGGCCGCTTGATAATATAACGGCAGTCGCGCGCCTCGCGAGCGAACTTTCCGTGGCTCGCGAGCTGAAATTCCGTCCCTTTAGCGGCCGCTGGTGCGCCTGGGCCATTTCGAAGACTTTAATAACTTCGCTTCTCTTGCCCGCTCCCCTACCCCTCCGCCGCCACATCGAGCGAGCAGCGACGCTGCTACGGTCTTTCGGCCCCGGGGTTTCGCGGCCCTTTATCATACCTTGGGTCGGAGGTGCGAGCGCACGGCGGCTCCTCAAGATTCAGCTAGTATACCGTGGAGAACGTCGGCGCGGGCGCGAGCCGAGGGTCTAATTTTGTTTGGCCTCGCGCTCTTTCAACCCCGGCCGGTATGAGCATCGTAAGGGGCGAATATTTGAAGACCTCGCCCTTTTGCCTCACCCGCTCCTCCTCCTCCTCCTACTCTCCCCCCCCCCTATGTCTGGGATGAATTGGAAGGAAAACTGCTTTTCCCATCCTCAAAAGGGCAAGCGAAGTTTTTCCCTTAAGAAATTAAGGACCCTTTTGATGTGGATTAGTTCGGTTATGGGTTAATTCATTGTACAAAAAAGGAAAACGTACACAGAAAAGTGGTATTACTGCGAGTGCATTGACAGAAAAGATGCATATTTTTTTATTTTTTCTTTTCGTTTTTACTTGGAATTAAAGCGAAATCCTATGTACTTACGTCCACTCAAGATTACCAGTGCTTATTTAAGATTTTATTTTTTATTCCTCCTCGCTTATTGCCTGTAAGCGTTTTATTTATTCTGTTAAAAAAAAATTTAACTAAATACTAAAATAGCAATTTTTTTTCATTTACGTGTTGAAAATTTTAACTGTAACTGTGTATTTTTTCAAATACACGTATACGTATATAATGGTTTCACTATCCAAGGTAAAAATGACGCGAAAAAATGACGCTTCTATTGACAGTTTAAATATAATATACGCTACTGGCGACGAAGAGCAGTACTAACAAATATTGCGGCCACGAGTATACTGTAAGTACGTGAAAGTATTGCTTATATTCGTAAAATTTAAGATTTCTTTAATAATTTGTTTAAGGCATAAAAAGTGTTACAGTAGAGTGAAGAGTGCAAACGACGCATGAATGTTCGTCACATTAATAAAATGAAAGAAGGAGTGTTAGTACTAATTTAAACGTTCGTTGGCTTCCTGAATCTGAAAAAGCTAAAATTCGAAGATTGGATTTAGTTTATGAAATCGGAATGGTAGTAATTCATGAAAACTGCATTAAAATAATCCAAATAACAAAAAATTAATCTATATAAACAATTACTTTTATTTAATTTATTTCTTTATTACATTATGCGTTTAATTTCAATGTAAACGAAACACTTATATAATATTTGTTCTTTTTTTTAAATTTGTTATGAAATGAATACAATACATCTTAATAAATTTTGTAAGTACTTTTTAATCAAAATATCGATTCTCTACATTTAATCTTTGTACTAGCTATATACCTGTGTCGGCCATTTTTGTTTCCCTTCAGTGGCGCCCTCATATACGCGATCGACGTTTTTTTATTTAATATTAAGTCGTTGGCAGAAAATCTATGAAATATGCTTATAATACAGTGTAAAATACGTGTCGATTAGAATCTACCCTTTCACGATTCTGAACCGGCATGATCACCCGATGTATATAAAATTTATACATATATACTCATTTAAAGATTTCTTCCTGCTTATATACGGTTAGAAAAGACAAAATAAGAAAGCTACAACGTCCATTGATCTTAGATCTGTGTGGACCGAGCACGCTTCGAGAAAAGGAAAATTGCACAGTTCTTATATATATATATGTATATACTTTTTCAACCCACGCCACTCCACCCGCGCTAAAAGGACGGAAATGCAAGGGGACGGGGGGAGAAATGTGGGGAATTTTTCGCATTGCTTTTTGTCAGTCCGCTCGCGCTGCCGGCGGTCGCCGCTGCATTATTCATGGTCCAAATCGCGTTACCGTGAAAAAGAGCGCGCGAGGAGAGAGAGAGAGAGAGAGAAATATTTTACAAAAGGTATTTTCATTATATCCCGCATAACCGAGGCATTAAAAATATTTTTCCCGCTCGCGCGTACGTCTGAATTGAGCGTGGCCGCGCCGCCGCGCGTGCTCGCGCCCCGCAGATTAGGAATTACGCGGTCTCCCCGGGCTTATTTGCATTTTTTATGCCTCTCGCTAATGAATTCTCGCCTGATCTATGCGACTGTATATATATATATATATATATATTTCTCATACATCCTGCGCGATAGCTGAAATCAAGTCTGATTTATACGTGCAAAAAGTAGAACTGTTCCGAGCGTGCCGAAAACTGATTATGCTCCATTACGGGGATGTCGGAGTAAAACTTGACCGTCTTAACGCTGCGCAATATGAAGGTTAGAATTTATTTCGTGATTCCCTCACGAATTCTTTGATGCTCGACTGGAATGTTTATTAAAAAAAAGAGATTCGATAAATTAAGGCGTGTTTTTTATTTGATTTTGTAAACTTTCTTCCATATGAAAGAATTGAAAAAAATACTTTTCCTAATCAAGTAAATGCAGGTGGATTTTTATCAGCTATAGGTGGGAATGGCAAACAGTTCAGTTTTAAACAAGAATTTGCGTTATTTTATTTAAAACCGCTGTTGGTTTAAAATTATTTACAAGTCAACATTTGCTGGAATATTCATAATGTACATTTTAACTTGATTTTCCCTACTTGTGTACACAAATAAAAATAAACGTCAAGTTTACTAAACATAATTACAATTTTAAAAAATTTTAAAACGTTTAATAAATATTTGCTTTTTATAGTAAAAATATAAATTTTCAGTATTGACGTATGTAGCTGTTAAGCAAATCCAATGTTAATACTTCATTCTTGTTGACGAGTAAGATATGAGGTAAATGTATTGGAGTTTATAGCCACTCT
Source organism: Sycobia sp. Sy_11 (assembly GCA_018907035.1). NCBI lineage: Eukaryota > Metazoa > Arthropoda > Insecta > Hymenoptera > Epichrysomallidae > Sycobia > Sycobia sp. Sy_11. The sequence continues at coordinate 5,246,809 of JACCIC010000012.1, read as the reverse complement.
TTAAGCGCAAATAGAATCAAAATATTACAATAATTCGAATTATATTATTCAGTCATTCGTTCCGACGCCTAAATTCTCTGAAAGAAAAGTTTTTTCTAAAATTATAAAAAGAAAACACACTATTCGTGTTTCAAATACCTGAGAAAAGAAAAACAAAGTCCTATCCTACAATATTGATTTTCTACAAAAACTTCATGTTCTTTTTTAACAAAAATAAATATTATATTATACTTGACAGATATTCAAAATATATATGATTTGAATTAGTTTCAATTATATTAAAATGAAAAGCGATGCAGTATATTTCTTCTTCTGTCGCACTTTCTAAGGCGGAAAGGTTTTCTCCGAAAAATTCCCGAAAACTGGAGCGAAGTTTGCCCGACCCGACTCGAGCGAGTTTATAAAGGAACAGGGCAGGGCGCGGAAAAATCTCACCTGTAAAACCGACTTTGTTCGGATTAACATTGTTAAAGGTAGAAACAAAGGTTGGAAAAATAAAGGGAATTTATTTTTATTGGGATATGCCTTTTGCACAGTCATTTCCAAACGTTCGCTACAGAGTGAGAATTTTAAAGCCCCGCGCGTATTATATTCGCAACTCGGTCAAGCCGCAGGACCGCCGGCCAGCCCCTTTCATTTTTCCCATAGATTATATGCCGAGTTGATCCGCGCTCGGAGTGGAATAATATAGAAACAAAGACAGTTATATTTTTCCCAATAGTTTGAATATTTTATCCCTTTTCCCACTTAGTTGACATGCGGTGTTTGGTTACTTTTGTTCGATACGTATATAAATACTCTAACAATATTCTTGACCATACAAGTATAAATATATAATATAATATAGATGAAAATAATTTAATCGATATTAAAAATTTATTCTCAAAACAGGTCTGCTTCCGACAGAAGCTGGTCTATATCTGAGGTACAAATGACACATCACAGAAAAAATTCTAAAAAGTATTCGTGGATTCAGAAAAAATAAAAAATAATTTTTGGTATAATTTTTGTACGCGAATGAACGGATATACATTGCTTAAACCGTGGTATAACTATTATGTAAATTTGTAAATATTTGTCTGTAAAACCTTCCCTTTTTTCCAGCAGATCTTTTTCGCGATCCCGTGTTATCCCATATAAATAAAATCTTAACGTATTGTAACAGCGCCCCTTTGTTTATCGAGGATAAGAGCATTATGCAGAATATTTCATTTTTTGGCAATAAAGATATTTTCAAGAACAACAAAAAATTGGCTGTTACGTCATGAATGAACGATAGATGAGCGTACATTTGTCCATATACCGAAGACGCACGAAACTACCGCAATTGCAAATCATCGTAAATGTATTTCAGTTTCTCTCATTCATTCCGTTCCAGCTTTGAATTCGGTAATTATTGAAAATAATAGGAGACTGATTCTTGGAGGCGTGAGCACAACCTGGCGAGGACGTAAACTTGCTTCGGAACTCTCGATTAAATTCATGTCGTGTATTTGTTTTTTCTCGTTAGAAATTGATTACTCACAGAACTTTCCACGATTATATTGATTTGATCATATTCGCGTAAGAGTAGAATAGATAGTAAGAAAATTAATACGTAGGATTTGCCAAATTTCAGAAAACTTTTTCTTGGAGGGAAGTTCTGTCGGTGTGTTTACAAACTACATGTGACCTTCCTTTCCATTGTCTAATTCTTACCTAATGCCGAGTAAGATGTACGGTTCTTATTTATAAGTCGTATTTACGTCGCGAACAAACAAAGTTTTAATAAATAAATCATAAAAACTAACAAATCTTTTTTGTTTACGAATCTTATTATAATTTCATCCTTAATAACTTTCAGTTATAATGTATTCTATTATACTTTTGTAGAAACATCTGTCATACTACAGCCGAGCTTGATGGCTGACCTACGGCGAAACGTGATCGATTCAAATTTATTCTTGATAAGTTTAGAAGGTGATCATCAGACAAAATCTTATATAATTCTTTTAAGATAAGCTTTAATTACTTAAAATACTCTTAATTGATAATAGACAATGTACAATAAACAATACGACAAAGTTTTGAAACCTATCTGACTCTCCTCTTCAAAGATCTCCTATAGAAATTGAAATAAAATTATTACATGGGTTCACCAAAAAATCAAGTAGATATTTTTTTTGTTTTGTACGAAATAAATTATTTTTTGAAATTGAGAAAGTATCTTCTTGAATGAAGGAAGTATTTACTTGATGCAAGAAGAAACCACTTAAATCAAACCACGTCCTCTTGAGTCTAGTGAATAGTTTCTGAAATTAAGAACATGATTTACTTGGTACAAAAGAACTATATATTTACTTCAAATTAGAAAATTTTGTTTTCATTGTAAAATATATTTTTATTAACGAAATCCACTTACGGGTGTGTTTCAAATATTTATGAATTACCATACTGCATTGATTTCCAAAATTAAATTACTTATTAAACTCGATTTAGCTTACCTGACAAAATCAAAGTGATTTTTTTTATCAATCTAAGCTAATAGCTTGAAATTTGAAAAAGAAGTAGTCTACTTTTTGTGAAAGAAATATATGATAAAATCATTGTTCCGAAAAATAGGCGCATCATCAAAATAAATGAGAAAAAGGCCTCCATCTCTCAAGAATTTTCTTAAATGTATCCCACTTTTATCAGTTTTTCTTCAGCTTTTCCTCTTCTTCGGTTTCCGCCGCCCATTCAATTCGCCCGATCCCACCGCCATAAATATGAATCTGACGATATCACGCTGAGGCACGCGGTTTAGGTCCTCGGTGCGTCATAAGTCACTTTATTTTTCCTTTTCCTTTTTCTTTTTTATTCCCGCCGAGCCGACTATCTCCCAAGATAGCGCGTCATAAGAAGCGTCATTAGCGCGTATATAAAACTACCCGAAGCGTGAAATACCGTAGCCCGCGCATTTGGAAAGGAAGCCGATAAAGCTGCTTGGCGAACTGTACCCTCTATCGGCCTCGCGCGTGAGACGCATTTTATGAAAATTGGCGCGGGTGTTAAGAACAAATTCCAATCGATCGAGGGGCGGTGAGGGGGCAGCGAGGACGAAGGAAAGTAAGTTTCGTCGCGGGTACTTAACGCTATCGGATCCATTATGTAAAGTTTATTTTATCAAGTTAAGCAAGAACTGAAATTTATGCAAAGCCACAAGTAGTTATGAAGATATTTTTAATTCGTGTATTGTAAATGAGATAAAGTTATTTCAGCCCATTGCGGCCCAGAATTGAACTGGGTTTTACAATATTTTACGATATCTTACATTATATGTACATTTACACGTTATGTTTACAAATATATATATATATATATATATATATATATATATATATATATATATATATATAAAGACACAATATTCCTTAATAAATTGACATACTTCATGAAATTAAATTCAAAATATAATTTTCATATTAACCTGTTCTATATCACATTACTTTGTTTTTTGCCTTTTTCAATCATCGCTTACACTTAGACTAAGTCGTGTAATCGAATGAACTAATGAACTCACTGTAATTTCATTATAGAAAGAAGGTTTTATTTAGAAAGAGGGTTAATCCGGAAATAAGTAAAATGCCTAGGATATGATACTCTTGAAAATTATGTAAGTAATTGACGAGAACGTCAACATGATATCAGAAAAAAAAACTGGAATATTTATTTAAGATATATGTATATTGATAAAATACCCCGCCTGTTAGAATTAGAACTTTGAAATCAAATAATGGCACGACAATAAGCCCACTTGTGGTTACACGGAATGTATGTGTATCTAAAAATATGACATAAAAATTTTTATCTATATTCTCATTTGGCACGCTCTTTGCGTATAATCCAACCCGTACGATCCATGTAAATTAGTCTGATTCGTCTATTTAAATTATTTACTGAAATGAAAGCCCAAATAATGTTGGAAAAAATTATTTAACAATTTTTAACGTTTTTATAAATAAGTATTTTTAGCGATGTGTACATCAATAGACTAGCTTAAGTTCAAATTGACTGTCAGCTACTTTGTAATAAATGTAGTATAAAATTATATACTTAATTATACAGGGCGTCGCAAAGATGATTGATCAGACTAGCCGATCAGTAATAAACATCAGGGGAAGTCGTAGTTGATAATGCATTTTAAAAAGTTTAGGATCGGTCACTTACAACGTTTAATCTAAATAAATAGTAAATGATGAAATCATAGCTTCGTAAAGAATTAAAAATCTAATTAGTCAAAAGCGACCATCTTTGATCGCACGCTGCTATTTTTTTTTCAATTAAATTGCAATACTTGTACTATATCGATCGTGGATCTAAAAGAATGGAAATATATCACACGGCGAATGAGCGCACAAAATGACAATTGAAGTAATTTTACTATCTTGTTTTATCTATATAGATTATTCGACTTGTATATCCAGTCCAGCTTCTGATGCTATTGATTTTCCATTGGAATTTAATACGATTCGTACAAGAGTGATACGAATATAACAGAAGTTTTAATCGAAAAAATAAATTATAATAATGCAGAAATTTCCAATCGACTATATGGGTGAAACTTCGATGTTTTTGCGATGATGATGATAATAATAATAATATTAATAATAAACGGAATGAATGGCTACAACTTTATATTATACGTTATGAATTTATAATATAAGCTATCCGAAGGTATTGCGAGGAAAGAATGAAACATGAGAAAAATCCGATTTCTGCGTACGTTCTCCGTGTAAAGACGATCTCGCGTGGAAATATCCTCGGAATATTGTCGGTACGAGCTAAACTCTCGTTAGTAATACTGCTGACGTGTCCTCGTATACGTAATAACTCGCTTGATCCGAGTACAATTTCCCTGTAATGATTTAATGTCGATAACATAATTTTTAATTTAATTAATTTAATTTCTATATATCACTCTATTGAATCTAGTTAGATTTACTTAAATTTTCCCCGTGTAAAAAATAACATCGAGTTTTCTATATAGTCATGAATAGGAGAGCTATGTCCGGAGGACCACGCTTTGAAGTATTAGGTTAGCAAATGCTAGAAAAACATGGGGATTTCTATCTTTAATCTACTTAAACGTCTTTCATTATTCCTGATATAGGAAGAAGTTATATTGTAAAGTCGGATTGTTCTGTATATACCTATTTTTACAAGTTCTCGACATATGTAATCTGCGACGAAATGAATAATACGTTAGTTTGAGAACTAGAGTCTTCGGTTCAAGTTCGAGCTAGGTTTGATGTTTCTTCAAGCGAAATATAATTCTTATTTCTGATATACTGAATAATTAATAACAATGTATAATCGTAAGAAATTAATATAATATATAGTAGCTAAAATACAATCAACCAGGAATTGTGTATATGTGCTTAATTTAAATGAATTTATGCTTTCTATCAAATATATTATTCATATTTTCATTCTACAGGTACTAATTCCATTAATATTTTGATCCTTCATTAGTGCGAAATGAATACAATTTCGAGTTCAAATAAAAAGTTTTGAATAGATATAATATAGATTTCTCTAGATATTAACTCGCATTAACTGGTCTTACATGCTGGGATTCAGTTAGATTTTTCTACTAGAATCCAAAAAAAAAAATAAATAAATAAAATATGGAACATACAAACTCAGGGTCCATTCACGTTTCCTTGCCAGATCCTAAATATAAAAAGGAACATCTAACTGGATCCGGCAGGGATTCCATACGAAATTTCTGCACGGGATACATCAATGAGATGAAAAAAGCTCGGCGTCCGATATGCGCAAAATATTATACAAGACGCGTAATATACAATACGATATTGCAATATCTTCTCCCTTGGCCATTTCGCGCCTCTTAATATAAATACCCGAGCGCTCGACGCGCGCCGCATAACCCGCGAAACGGAAATAGATCTCCGGCAGTATGTTAGTTATATAGCGCGCACGGACTGGCGCGCAGACGACCGACCGCGGCGGACATCCACCTCTCCCGCCACGCCGCGACGATGCGCCCATCGGTGCACAAGTCCAGACGCGAACGCGCGCGCTAGCATCTTTATATATATATATATATATATATATATATATATATATATATATATATATATATAAAATAAGAGAGTTCGCGCAGAGTTTTGGCGTGTGGGCGGTGACGAGAGGAGTACAGACAGAGGAATAGAGAGAGAGAGAGAGAGAGAGAGAGAGAGAGAGAGAGAAACGGCCCACTTGGCATTCGCTCCTACTCGCTCTCTCCCCCTTATACTCTCTTCTTCTGTTATTTCTTTTTTTTTGCTTATATACATATGCGCGCGCGCCTCTCGGACTCCGGATGCGTCTTCCGCGCTTTTGGCTCATTTCGCGGAGGATATACTGCGCTCTTTTATAACACACAGGCTAGGGCGACACACGTATTCTATGTGGGTAGGGGGGAAGGTTAAAAATCGCTTGTTTTACGTATCGTCAGCTCGAGCGGTTGAGGGAGAGAAAGAAAGAAAGACAGAGAGAGAGAGAGAGAGAGAGAGAGAGAGAGAGAGAGAGAGAGAGAGAGAGGGAGGAGAGAGAGAGAGAGAGGGAGAAACTAAACAGGACTGAAGCGATATCCGACCTTCTTTGACTTCTTTGCTTTCAGCCTCTCAGTTTCTTTCGCTCTTTGCGAAACTCTCACCTTTCGAACTGTGCTTGCAGTGGTTCTTTTAAACTTGGCTATATATATGGGAAAAGAAAAAGAGAGAAAGAAAAAAGAGAATCAAGCTTCTTGTTTTTTGGCGCTATAAAAATACGGGAGGATGTGAATTCATTTGACTGGAAATTTCTATCTGGGAGCCATTTATTTATGTTAAACCGTTAATTGTATTATTAAATATTTATAAAAAAGACATAATAAATAAGTAAATAAATATAACTCAATGTAACATTTACAAAAATTTTCGAGTAAATATAAAGATTTTCATAAAAATATAAGTTTATATTTACTCGAATCAGCAATTTTAAATTAATGTGTATAATGTTTCGTGAGATTTGAATTTGTATTCTGTTATTTTCACATCTATAAAGTTTAAAAAAAGAATGAAGTGCAGAATTATTAATTATTTTGTAATACTTTCACCATATACATATGAATATGTAGAAAATAAAAAGTTTATTATAAGCATTTGTCTATATATAATATATAATTACTTTTCTCAAAATTATGAATATTTAACAAACGAGAAGACAGGAGACAAAAGAAATTGATACGAATACAATAGGTGAATCGCAGTTGCTGTGATTGAATGAATTATTATAAATGATGTCAAAATGGAAATGTCGGAAAATTCTTTTGTGGGTGTGCGTTGCGTGTTCGTGCACGTGCGTGCATGTGTGTGTGTAGAGCATAATGATACTAATTAAATCTTCACTAACTCTTTCTTAATAAAGTCGAAGATAAAGTCTTAAGTAAAGTGTGTAAATCCAAAGTTACGAAGCGTTATAGAGTTTATAAAGCGCGAACTTTTGCGATTTAAATGAAAAGCATATACAGTTATAGGTGTCGTGTATTTGTAGCTTAAAACAGTTTCAGTTGTAAAAGAAACGATCTCTCATGAATTAGTCATGCATGCTCCAATAATTTTTAGTGGAAACCTTTTTAAAATTGCCGTTCAAATTGAAGGTTAACATACTTCATGCTGTATTACGCAGGAGCCTCAACACGTGAGATTTTTAATTTTGATACTATGGAACTCAAAACATGTATATAATAACATATCTGTAATAGAATATATACTAATTTTTGTATTTCTATGCAATTTATAGGTATTTATATATTAAAAAGTGTATTTTATAATAGTCCAACTCCAAAATCACAATTTCAGCAGGATTTTTCTCGATTTTTCTCGATTTTCGTAATGACAAATATTATTCGAAACTAGTATCCAAATTCATTATTTTCCTGGTATACCTTACTTCCTTCCCTACCTTCGACCATTAAGATAATGACGACAACGATCATCATATTAAATGATATCGAAAATACATTATCAAGTCACTATTAACGATTTCTAAATATACTATATATGAAAATGACAGTTACATTTTAGAGTTCTTGCTAATATAAATTAAAGTTATAATAAATCGTACTTTATTTAAAATTACTTCCTTCATACATTTATTCTATTTTATTTGAGCCGATTGTACAATAATGATAATAATAATAATAATAATAATAATTTGTATATACATGGTCAATGGAAACTTTATGTATCGACCGATATTTACACGACTTGACAGTTCTCGCTCTTAGTCATTGCCGCTGTTGCCTAGTCCAAGGGTATTCGGGATTCTAACTCGCTAAATTCGCTATGATCATTCGCGAACTTGAATACAGGCCATGGATCATCAAGGAACACATTGCCTCCCGACTGTTCCATCTTATTTATTTCCGGTTTATCCGCTTATTTCAGATCCTCTTCTGTGCTCTAGGATAGTTCTGACATAACAAGATTCCCCGGGTCACTTCTTCGTATTGTGTAACATGATCTGGATGATGCTATCCGGCCTAAAAGAACGTATACATTACTTAACGCGCTTCTTTTCAAGTTCAATTTCAAGGAGGTCTGTTCAGTTTCTCACATAGCACCTCCAGCATTCAAGTTTACTGGTGTCAATCGTTCATCCAAAGTTTTTTAGATAGCTTGTGTTCCACGCTCGTCAAAGCCATGTCATTCCTGGCTCTCTGGATAACTTTAGAAGATGCACCTGTCTCTCAATTTAGCCATTTTGAACCATTTTTTATATCCACCAATAAATAGGAATTCTATTTCTTGCGACTGCTTTGCTCGGCATCGATTCTGAAGAAGCCTGACGAAGGATGAGTATTTCAGAGCTCGTGATTGTCTTGGCGTATTCCATTTTCATAAACCATTTGGATCCTGACAATGCTTCGCTACCTATTTTTGATGGTCTACGAGCATCTCCCTTTTTTCGGCCTTGCAAAACGCCATCTCGGGGGCCCTCATAAATGAAGTTCAATAAAACTGGACTTTCCATCACACACGCGTAGAGTGATGTACTGGCGATCATTGCCTATATAGTCCTCGGTGAACTGAGAACTTTGTATTCACGAGGCGATACATTTACCGGTAAAGGTAACATCTCGTATCATTTTGGCATAGACAAGCCTCCTGAAGGTAGAAGTCTAAACACAAAGTACCCTTCATCATCTCCAACCCAGTTCTACTATTCGCCATTCAAGGGTCCTCACATGAAACTCTTCAGCCACAAAAAGCTCATCTTTCATTTTTTTATGGGTGTCTTTCAAGTCATTCTGTATGGTCTAACAGTCACCTGTGATTTGATTTGGAATGAGGGATCAACTTGAATGATTGACCGTTTCCTAAGCACAGCTATCTCGAGAACTATAAACCCCCACCATATTTAGTCGGGGATTAGGAAACTAAATGGCTGCAATTTCAAAACAATCTACGTATCAAACTGATCTCTCTATGTACATGCACTGTTGACTAAAAATCTTCGCTAAATCGAATCAGAGTTGGCAAAAGAGGTACTCATCGATTCTGCTGCGAGTAGCATTCACTTGCAGAATTAGGATCATTTGGCTTTCTGCAAACGGACCCAATTATATGCGATTGCACCAATTGCACAGCAATTCCACAGATACAACGATATAATAATTCTTTTCAAGACTTATAATAAATGTCGCGTGTAAAAATGGAATTAGTTATCTCGGAAAATATTTCGACCGTAAATATATGCGCGATTCCCTCTCTGTACAGTAACAGGATAAGTCTGAATAAGGATGAATTCCCAACCGTCCCCTCCCTCCCCCACGCGCAGTAATCGCGTCAAAGAGATTAGAAACTCGCCGAACCGATAACTATTGTACGTCCAGTGTACGTATGTGAACGTCCCGGAATGCCCAGTACCGTGCATATGTGTGTATATGTGTGTGCGTGCGCGCCCGCATACGCCCATTTATTCTCACGACCTGTGTGCACGCTGCTCGGCCATTAGACCGCGATTCGCTCTCGCGGAATACCGTGTGCCCTGGTCGTATGCTCCTGGCGGGATGGTGATAACAATGGGGTCCGCGGCGGGCAAGCGGACGTTCTTGATCGGATGGCAGCGAGCAGGGAGGATGGAAAGGGGCTTGCTCAAAGGCAGAAGTTCGTCTTTGAACTGCAAGTCGAATCCGCGTGTACATATATATATATATATATATATATATATATATATATATATATATATATTAGAATATATTGCAAGAGCACTCTTCACTTTACGGAAATTCTTCTTCTTTCGCTTGTCTTACCCTGCGGACTGCAGTATTGCAGGTACTGCTATATATAGAAGCTTCTCTTCGCCTTTTTTACCCGCGTATGCGCGCGCTTATACACTTTTCCTGTGCTTTCGAGTTGGTATAGTTATATATAGATAAGGGTACGTGCAGAGCTTGAAAATGATCATTTTGAGCGGCCCTCTTTTTTTGGACAGGGCTTGCGTTACCAGGTGCGGTTACAGACTCGGAGTCCTATATATATTATATACACCGCACTGCACGAATTCAAAAATGTGCGCGGTCGCATGTGTGCATCAGTATGTGTACTAGATAGAAAAAGCCGAAGGATGAGGGAGAAAAGTAGAGAGGGAACAGCACTTTTATTTAAATATGCGTCAGTGTACTGTACTTTAATTGCTAGTGTGTGTCTGAGTAGGTAGTGAATGAGCGTGTGACTGGGTAAGGGAGTGAACAGAAACGAAGAACTTTTATTTCAAAAGACGACTTACGTTTGCCATTCGCAATTTTAACAGACTATCTAAAAGAGATGCTGTTTTTTTAAAAAATGCTGTGCAAAAGCTCCATTCAGATATTTATGCTGTGTTTTTGCGTGCTTCAAAAATGCGTATATCATCGTTTCGTAGGGTCCTCTGTGTCATTGAATAACTAGACCCCGTATTAGAATACTTACAGGGAAAATATAACTTCGCGCTGGAATCGACATTGGTAGAATCAAATCTGTTAATAAATAAGCACAGACATTTGAGTTTCGTATAAGTAAAGGGAATTTTTCATTTCTTCACCCTGACATTGCTACTTCTTTCTTAACTTCATATGCTCAAGGAGTTCTTTACATACTAGTGTTTATTGCAATCTCATTGTATCATCATTCTTGCTTTAAGCTTCCCTCGTATCTTCCACTTTAAGGACTTGTTTTCTCCGCCTTTTTCTTCTTTCATCCTCTGTCTTCCTTGTGCTATCAACCCTTCTTGCTTTTCAGCCAGCTTGCTGAGAGCTTGCGTTCAAATTTGGATGAGCTTGATGAAAGGTACACATGATAATACAACTACAAATACCTCGTGTCTTATCCTCGAATGGAATGACAATCGTATAATGAGTCTAAGATTTTCATTTCTTGTATATGAAATGAAATCTCGAGAAATAATCACACAAATATATTCTCTTTTCATAAATAAATAACTTCAATATTTAGTTAATTAACTAAATACTCAATATTTATTTAATAAAATAGTTAGTTCTATTTTTTTTAATTATTATTACAGCTTTATATGTAATTGTACAGAATTTTTTCGTAGTATTATGACCAGGCAAACTTCAAACTATATGCTTTTCTTTTTATATTTGTTTCAGCATTCTAGAAGTAAAAACATAAATAACAATGTTTCAATTATACAGGTGTCAGACAAAACTCTGCATTTCATACATGCTGCTTGTTTGATATTGCTGAATCCAAACATGAGATTAGTTTAAATTCGATGAGAAATTTAGAGATTAGTTTGGGTTCAATAATTTTGACATTTTTTTCACAACCTACAACGTATATTAAACTATGTACAGTTCCCCGCTAATTTTCCAGAACTAACGAAGATAAGGGAGTTGTCTTTAAAAAAAAAAAGGAGAAAAAATATCAACTTTACCTTCCAATGACTTTTGAGATCTAATAAATTGATCTTGAACGGACCACGATGAAAATCCACCGACCCCAGATACAGATTCCGTGAACGCAGAAACAGAAGCATACTTAGATGGGTTGAGTCAATTAGGCAAGCTGAAATTTTTCTAAGCCGGTGTTATTAAAAGTAATTTTATGTAGAATTATTGTCTCGTTTTTGCAATCACTCTAAGGAACTGTATACCTTAAGTCTTGCATCCAAAGGTATTGAAAATACCATATATATATGATTCAAACCAGTGAAGAGCTTTCCGCGAATGCTGCGTAACTGTGGCGATCGATTAAACGAGGCTAATGGTCCGCGTGCGCCGGTTCTTTAAAAAGCGGTCGTCGACCAATTTCGTCAAGTGCGTGCAAGCGCCTCTTTCCAATCCTCCTCCCGTTATCATTTGTACGCCGCGCCGCGTCGCTACCATTCGCTCTACTTATATACATATATACATACATATATATATATATATATATATATATATATATATATATATATATTATATATATATACACACACACGACAATAAAAAACTTTGGAGCTTATTTTACATATGTAGATACATTTTATATACATGCACTGATAGATACATACGGGGATACATATTTAGAGGGTTGATTAGATTGCAGATGTATAATGTGTAACTGTGTATGTACATATATGTGGAAAACGTTTTCCATCAGAGATTACACAAAAATATATTCTGTTCCGGGTATTCATTATAAATGTATCTCTGAAAAGGAATAAAGGAATTGTTCTCATGAAAAGTATTAAAAACCTTTCTCTCTCTCTCTCTCTCTCTCTCTCTCTCTCTCTCTCTCTCTATATATATATATATATATATATATATATATATATATATATATATATATGTATACCATAATAAGTTATATAAAATATGTACTTTATTAAATATATTTTTTATGACTAGTAAAATTAAGCTTACGAAAAAAGAGTTATTATCAGTCACTATACCACAGTGACGATGATTTCAATGAAAAACTCACTATTATATAGTTACTTATATTTACTTAGTTTTACTCAGCTTTATAGATTTACTTAGCATTTACTTATCATAATACTTAACTTTTCTAGTCATAAAAAATATTTTTAATATACTCCTAAACAACATATAGCTATATATTTAAGGATATATGTATCTGGATCTTGATATAAATTTGTATATAATTAATGAACTCAAGAATATCAACTAAAATCATTAAACCTCGATCTATTCCGAAAAAAACATTAAATTTGAAAATTTTCTATAATTTTTGTTTCTTAAAGCACGAAAGTTTTAATTGATCGATTCGACTGAAAAACAACGTAAAGAGCATTTTTTCACTTTCTATTCACATTTTTTTGCTCACATAGGAGTGCAAATAATCGTATGCCAATCAAATAAATATACGAACGAATTATTATTAATATCTGTTGTGCACAGCTTCGTTTCTATATAAATTCATAATAATTAAACGAGTAATTCAATGTCTTCTGGTGTTATATAATCTTATAAAAAAAAAAAAAAAAAAAACACAAAGAAAACCAATTAACTATACCTACTACCGACGCATTACATTATCACACATTATCAGGAATGCTTCAATTTTCATTCTATAATGTAACTCAAACGAGCATCGGCGACTGAAGCCAAAATATCCCCTAAACACTAAAACGGATCGCGATCCTAACGAGTATATAAACAAATTTGTTATATCGGGGCGGCATATAATGCCTATATATGGTTAAGTAAGAACGAAATAACGCCAAAAAGCATGCCTGTCGGGGGGGCTAATGAAAAAAAACTCGTTTCTGATGGAACCGAGCAAAATGTGTTTTTCTTTTTTTTTCTTTTTTTTTAAGGGGGGCATCGATAAAACGAAAACGCGAATGACCGAATATGGAAAAAGAGAGAAAAACTCGGCATCGCAGTTGCGACTGTGGCTGTGCACACCTGCACTCTCTCTTTAAATCCTCCCCCTCCCCCGTCAGGCACCTTTACCTACAACATAACTCATTCACGGTTTTTCTCTTGCGCATCCAGATATATATATATATATATATATATATATATATATATATATAACTATACGGAAATATTGCACGCCAGAGACAGAATATATATATGCGCCACACGTATTATACCTGCTTCGTAAGTATTTCCATACGAGTCTGTTTTAGCGAAGTAGTTTTATGTGTAGCGTCCGACATAAAATAGTACCACAGATATAACAGAGAAAGATTTTTTACTATACCTTTAACTTTACACTTTATACATCTGACAAAAATTCGAAGTCACTTCAAGTAAGCTCAGAAATTTAATTTAATACGTCATTATGACATAGAGAATCGTCATCCGGGCATTAAAGACGACGATTCGTGATACTGTCCATATTGATATATATCGAGAAATGAATCACGTTTTATACTTGTTTATATAAAAAATAATTAATTTAATAAAATGGAAAAGATCAATAAGAAACATCAGTAAATCAAAGTAGTTTTTTAGACAGATTATATCTTTGTAAGATTATTAATTATAAAATATGATAGATTATTTGTAATTATATTATTAAAAATTATTTCTCAATTTTTTTGTTGCTTTTTTACAAAAACCAAGCCATAAATAATGATATATTCAAATATTTTCAAATACAATAAAATTCCAAGCAAACATCTCGGGCTCTTTAAATACTGAGGCATTAAACTAGAATTCCAACCAAATGACAACAAGTAATAATTTTCCTAATACTACCAGTGCACAGAGAGCCTCGCTGCTCTTTTAGGTTAGTTCCACGCCAGTGCATTTTACAGCGCGCTTTCAGCCTTTAAATACGCGACAGAATGGCAACAATAATTACTCTGTCTATTCCATCCTGAACGACTCTTCACTCGAATGGCAAACGCCGCTCACCTTTTCAATAATTAGTCTCCCGAAATCAGCAGGGAGTCCGTTCCCGCAGGCCGGCCGACGACGCCGCTGGGCTGATATGCACGGCTGATATGCGCTTCCTGTACTCTTCGAGACACACAGTACACGCGGCCGATGATAATTTTGTGCTATAACTTCATGCACTCGTGCGCCGCACTCGCGAAAAAAAGCTTCCCGGACACGATCCCGGACGGCTCAGCTGCAACAGTCCAGAAAGTCGCGAGGCGCGATCGAAGACCGCTGCCTATATTAGTCGGCGGCAGGGAAAATCTGAAGGATCAAATTCAATACACCCAACGAGTATGGACGCGCGGTCGCGAAAACTCATTACCCCGAGCTGGAAAGAGAGTAAAGACTGGTAAAGATGAAGGTGCTGTCATGCACGCGCGCATTATGCGAATAACTTTACCATTTTGATTCAATGGCGGCATCTTACGTTCAGAATTCGAACAAATAGAATGTATCATGAGGGTTATCGTAATATCAGATAATATTAATCTATTTATTCTGTTAAATGCAATTATGTAATAATGCATATCTAATTCAACTAATATATACGTAGTTATAATTAGTAATTGTATAACAATCCATCCTCAAATTTATACAATTAAAATCTATTACAAAATGTATCCAAGGTTATATCAGCTGTAGGTAAAAATAAGTTTAGTATATATCTTCTTCCTATGAGATGGCACCACAAGAACCTTGAAAATGTGCCGGGCCAAGACTGCAGGAGTCATTTTGGCAGACCGGTGTAAGCAAGTCTTTTTTTTACAGTGTTTTAACGTTATTCATTTTTTAAGTGAAAGTGCAATAAGTTTTGTTATTAAATATTTAATAAAAAATGGGTGTCACGCTGTAAGTAATAAATTTTATATTGTACATTCCTTTCCTTTTATTAACAAGGTATTTCTAAAGGTATTTACCTACATTATGTTTGATTAAGTGACAGTTTGGTCATTTAATTTAAGATGATAATTTTAACAAAAACAAGTTGGAAAGAATAATGAAATAATCATTTCATAGTCCACAAATCTATTTCTTTATTAATTCTAAAGTTATTTTATGATTCATCGACTGTATGTTTTTTTACTAGATTGCATCAGTATCCAATGACTGAGAACAAAACAGGACCACAAACCATTGCATTCTTAACGAAGCGACTTGTTGCTTTGGGTGCTGTGCACGCTGGACAATTCCTTGTGGATTGCGACACTTATATGTCCATACCTCAAATAGGTAAGTAAATTATTATATTTGTATACTAAGTCTTTTACAGTTAGATTTATAATCTATTGCAAATTCTACTTTATCAAAAATTATATATATCATGTTCGTGCTCGTTTAATGTTTTAAGGTTTTAACTTATTACGATGATTTCAAATTAATTTTTAAAGTAACTGAGGTATTTTATATTAAATGAAAACTAAATTACTTTCAGTAAAAACTAAAATAAAGTATTAATAATGACAGTAAGGAATTCAAAACTCAATAAATTTCAAATGAAGGAATGCGATAGTGATTGAAAAATAAAACTACCGTATAGTTTTTAGTATCTTTCTATTTAGCAATAATGTATTTTCTAAGATGTAGAATTCTATACAAACACGCAACATTTTGGTTCTGCTGACTTTTTAGCGATCATATATGGCTTGATGTATTATACTTTCTCTACGATGGTACAAAGGCGGGTTCTCAAATCTTTTCCATAAATTGGACTTAAGTACATACATTTTAACATAAAATACATCTCTATAATGCTAGCTAATGCAGCACAAGCTTCTAATATGTATTCATAACATTGTTACAGTTGAATAATAAATTGGCAGGATTGAAATAATTTTATCTTTAAAAAAAGATTTACATTGTCATTTTTTATTTACGAACATTCTGTTTTGTAGTAATTACAGATCTAAAACTAAGATATGTACATTCAGAAAAAAAATTAAGCTTTACATTGTCTATGCAATTCTTTTTAATGAAAATACTTCTTGCTAAATTAATGATACGATAATTCTTTCAGTTTCTGTTATATCATTGTTCAATAGATTAAACAAAATGAATGATTAATCTGTTTAAGCTTACTATTTACAAATCATATTTATATCATATACTTCAATATTATTCTCTGAAAATAATAGCATTTAGAACAATATTAATTTTAAAAATAATCATTCTTCTAAATAATAAATAATTATATAATGTACGCTTATTCCTATTTTGAGTTTTTTTTTTAAAAAATAAGTATTTAAAATATATCGAATATAATCATTTATTCTGATAATAGAATCCTGGCGTAACTTCATCCGCAAATTAACAGTTTTGCGTTGTAACATTTCATGCAAACATATAAAAAAACTCAACGTATATTTTTTGCTTTCAGCACATATCCTTGAGCATATATAATAAATGATATATATATATATATATATATATATATATATATATATATATATATATATATTATGAAATATATATCGTTTCGAAAGCTATATATATATATATATCTGTACTCTCGTAAGTATCGAGTGAGTGTGCCATTCATGTACATGTCTCATTTTATAGGTATTGTTAGAAATTGTTCTTGTTTTTTCTACGTTTTTTTTATCTTCTTTTTTTTTTATACTTTGCACGCGTGTGCGCGGGGCGAGGGGAAGGAGATGCAAGTGTACAATATGTGTCTGCGCGCACGTGCAAGAGCTGCAGTTAACTTCTACTACAAAGGTGATATAAATAAGCTATTGTGTTGGCTAAGGCTTCATTACAAAAATATTAAATCTAGCAAGCGAAGCTGGAGGGTCCAACCTTGTCAAAAGGCCGATAATCCTTTTAATTTCATGTATCGTCATTGTTCTCTTTTCTTTTTTTTTTTGTTCATTTTCTTAAATATTCTGAAAATACATATTATATCTTTGGCGCCCTCCCTTTCTCTCTCATTTGCATACTGTACCGCGCATATAATCATTTCTTTATAGTTCACCTAATAGAGATAACTTTTGAACAAACCCTTTTTATTGTCGTAAAGTTTCATTTATTATCTTTTACTATTGTATATAATTATATATATATATATATATATATATATATATATATATATATATATATATATTGTTTTTACTAGAATTTTAGTTATGCATTGTTTAGTACCGCGAGCTCCGACTGGAATAATGTCACTTATTATTATATTATACTTCCTCGATATATATTTGATCATTATTTATACAGTACTATATATAAAGTTCTTTGAACACGAATGAAATATTTTTTTTCAAGTCTTTTTCTTTAGTCTAAATGACAGGATTGCCACGTATTTGGAAAATTTTGCTTAAATACAATCAAAGAATAATAAATAAAAGTATCATCATAATGATCGCCGACATTAATTTCATTATATGCATATATATTAATATTAATGTTCACGGATGAGAATTCTTTATCTTCATATGTATATATATATATATATATATATATATATATATATATATATATATATATATAGTTATAGCGATTTCGTGGCAATCTTGAGAATTCAAACGACCCGATGAAATTCGCGAGTTTCAGAACTGAATTTCGCG
The DNA here is from genome assembly GCA_018907035.1 of Sycobia sp. Sy_11. NCBI lineage: Eukaryota > Metazoa > Arthropoda > Insecta > Hymenoptera > Epichrysomallidae > Sycobia > Sycobia sp. Sy_11. Next base: position 5,228,329 of record JACCIC010000012.1, on the reverse strand, counting down.
CACAGAGCCCCAGTTCTCGCTTTTATAACAAGTGCCCGTGCGCGATTTTATACACTTTATTCCATTCTCCACTGTAAAGTCGACAGAAAGCGCCTATATTATGAAGCTACGATGCATAACGTTCGCGGATTAGAAGAATCTGGGTTTTCGGCGTCTAATGCAATATATGCATACGCAATACGCACACACACACACACACACACACACACGCACCTATACACGTGCGTAAAGTCGCGGACGTGAATCTTTCCTATGTGTATATATAAGTACGCGTCGGCTGATGTATAATATCGCGCGCAAAACGAGGTTGATGAGGGCGAGGCGAGAAGTTAAAAAGCGTCACTCATGTATAGGTCTTCTCGCCGTGCGCGCGCGCGCGCGCTCTTTTTTCATCCGCTCTGTACCTCCCCTCCCCCTTCGCGCAGCCTCTTAAATAGACCGTCTATGCACAATTCCTCTAAAATTCATTTATTTACACGCTCGGCGCTTTTAAAACTATATATAAATATATAGGTCAGTGTGCTAAAGCAGAGAAAAAGAGGAGCTTTCCTCGGGTGGCTCTCGAATACTTTTGTTTGTTTTACGTATATGCTGACTAATTGCTGTCAGATAATTTAATTTTCAGCATCAAGCTTTTAGTAAATAATTAAAAAAAAAAAAAAAACTATAAAGAAGCAGTGCATTGTTGCTTGTAATTTAATTATGTATAATTTCGTTAGAATCTCTTTGATTTTATTTTTGTTTGATAAATCTTATAAAACAATTATATATATATATATATATATATATATATATATATATATATATATATATATATAACACACAATATGGAAATGATCTAATAACAAAACATGTTTTATTATTCAGCGTTTTGAGCCACCTTTGCCCCTTTTTTTCATTCTTTTTTTCTTATAATTCGATTATAATTGTACGGAGCTTTTGCGACTCGCTTACACAATCGTCGATTCCTCTACGTTTATATATATATATACACGAAAAACTTCAATTCACAAAAGTGCACGGTGCAGAGTTTTTTCTTCTTCTTCTTCTTCTTCAAATCGATCCTAAGATTCGCTTACAGAGATTATTTATTTTAATTAATTTAAGTATATTTCTATAATTATTAGAAGATGTATAGAGAATCGGCGGAACGCATTATTCCGCAGAGATGCGACGGTCTTTCTTTTTCTTCTCCCCCCCTCCCCCGCTGCCCCATCTGAATTGTGCCTCGGCCTATTGTGTCCGTGTACGTGAGCCTACGTGGGCTCTCGCATTATGCATAATATACTTGTTGTATAGTTGCTCACCTTAGTGCGTGTATCACGATTACATGCCGCGTCGTTCGCAATAAACATACCTCGTATTAATATCTAAATATGTAAAATTATTCCGCCGTTAAATTCACAGTTTAATTCGATTCCTCATCCGTTGACACTCTCGCGTAACCTTAATTTTTGCTTATGTAGACAGAAGAGAAATTCAAAATTATATATATATATATATAGTATATAAAATACATTAGGTTTTGATTTTCATAGAGTTATTTCTTTTTACGTAGCAATATGAGTAAATTTGATTAGCAGGATTGTAAAGGAATTACAGAAATGCTGTACTGCTTTTCATATTGTCGATTCAAACGATACACTTCAAGCAATTATTATAAGCTGGGATTTTTATAATTCTAATTATTGTCTTATTTTAATAATTATATAACGGATAACTCATATATATATATATATATATATATATATATATATATATATATATATATATATATATATACATTAATGATTAGATAAACTGGCTTGGTTTGTTTCTAATATTAAATACATAGTACTTAAAATAGAATCAGAATTTAATGAGTATATATATATATATATATATATATATATATATATATATATATATATATATATAATCAATAATGCAATTTTCTTTATGTAAGATATTTTAAAATTAGTTCTCTAAAAATAAAACTATTTTAACATCCTTAACAATTCAGTGGATGCGAATATATAATCAGATATGTTAATATTGATATTATTTCATTATCTTATTCAATGATTTTGAAATGTTTAATTCAGTATTCGAAATGTTCGTTTCTTTTCGCGTATTATGCTTTAGCTGTATCGTTGTTATTATGAAATTTTCCCCAGTTCATGTGGATTATTATAATTTTCTCCTCTATTTCCCTTTGACATTTCTATACGAGCATTTAGATGAAAAGGATGGGGTCGGGGATTATAAACAAAACGTGACCTTTCCGTGATTACTACGGCTGAATTTTTGCTCTTTTTACGAGCCATCGCGTTAATAATTTATAACGTGTGTGTAGGATATGATTTTTAAGATATGACACTCTCGTCGTAATTGCATAAAAAATCAAAAGAGTTAACAATTTATCAAGTACTTTGAACCGCTTATCAAGCGTTTTTGCGACGCTGCTGCTGCTGCTGCTGCTGCTGCTGCTGCTGCTGCTGCTACATTTCATTACTTCTCGTTATACAAATACTGACATTTGGCTGAATTTGTTCACCGAACACTTTCCCTCTACCAGAGACGTATATATATATATATATATATATATATATATATATATATATATATATATATATATATGTACACCTCGATTTCCATTACTTCGTTTTTTCTACAAACTATATAAAAATACAAAATACAAATACAGTCCTAAGAGTATTGTTATTGTAATACGGCTAGAAACGTCGTCGCGCTCACGCACCATTCGATTTCACGAATCCAGCTGTCATTCTTAATAAATCTTAATCTCGATTTGTCGATCACAATTGGAAATTTTTTTTTTGTTTGTTTAGAGTGGTGTTTTTGTCGTTATCAGTGGCAGTAACCGTTGCGCATATTGTTTTGAAAAAAAAATTTTCCCCCGTTTATTTTCGCCTCTGTACTTTTAGAATTTTAATGTCAATGGAGTTTCGATTACACTTATGTATATATGTAGAGTATAGTTTCGAGAGTATTTCATAAGAAAGAACGTATTTTATTTATGCTAAGTTAACGCCACTACCGTTCTCTCGTGATCTTCAAAACAATATACATGAGATACATTACTTAAGTCGGCTAATAATAAATACGCTATAAGTGTCTTTCGTAGATTTTTCTATTTATCATGTCCGAGGAAAAAGAAGTTTCGCTTAAATGAAGTCAGATCTCGAACGATGCAGAGCAATAAAGTAATTGCACGAATGGCTGCTGCTCGAGACATTTTTACATTTTACGAGCGTCAACGTTAACCGTAACTAATTAATAACTTATTTTACTCATTACTGCAGGGTTCGTACAAATAGCGAATACATTATCGTTATTTTTTTGTTCTTGTTTTGTTTCGTATAGAATTTTCGAAGAAAACTGGTAAAGCTCATTGAAGTAATTTTTTTTTCGCAATACGCTAGTATTGTCCTGAATTTTTCCTTAACTTATATAGTTACGTGTTCTTCTTTTTTCTCTTTATATTATTAAGTAAATGTACAGTATAACCGTAGACAATGTACACTTAATTCCCTAGAGAATATGTATGAAATATATATGTATAATATTTATATTTTTTATTTGTATATGTATATATATATATATATATATATATATATATAGAATTTTTTTTTCTTATCTACAAACGATATTGTCATTTAAGTCGGTTTGCCCAAAATTAATGGGCAGAGTTAACAAGGCCCGGGAACGCAATACGCAAAGCGATTGAAATTCACATACTGAATTATACGTCTGATCTAAATTATTAGGGTAAAAAATATTCTCTCCAAGGATAAGTTTTACGTCAGTTATACAATCTAAACAAACGAGTGCCCAGACTCTCTTTCCACTGTACAATTGTACGTATTACAATATAATGTTTATACATACGACGCAGGGGCGGCTGGACCGCCAAATATTTTACAGTTACATATTGTAAAAAAGGAAATATCGTATTCTCTCTCTCTCTCTCTCTCTCTCTCTCTCTCTCTCTCTCTCTCTCTCTCTCTCTCCCGACTAATAAAACACACACCTAGCCTCGATACTACTATAAAAGAAAGAAAAAACAGAATCATTTTTTTATCAACGCACGTTGCTGCCAAAAATACAAACGTAAATTCTTCATCACTTTTTGTTCATCAATGTTCCGATTCAAGACATCGATTTAATATTTGAGGTCCCTGGTAGTCTTTATTATCAACGGTACCAATGCATCGTCACGAGCAGGCGACAAAGCTTTTATTGTATATATGTATAGTGGAATAATATAATATAAGCGAGACTTTTTCTTTTAAATTAATAAATTTTCCTTTCTTATAAATAGTTTTGCGAATTTACGCTTGCTTTGTTTAGAACAGTTTTAATCTTGTATTGTCGTGTTTCAAGGAAGGCACCATCCATGGAAGTTCTGCCTTTTTTTTTTTTTAACTATGAGCCGAAGTACGTTTTCCGAGATCTAAGGATGAAAATTAAGTATAATCTAGTTTTTCTTACTTATAAAGAACAATTTTAATACGCATTCTTCAGTTTAGGAAGACTATAGATAACTTTTATTTACCGACGTATCGTGATGAACCTTTTGTACTAATAAAAATTAGTAAACTTAATAGTTTTTGTCTTTTTTCTAAATCAGATCGATATATCTGCCAATTTAAAGCTTAAAAAAATGAACTTTTTTATTCAAATAAAAATCGTATTGTATATAAAAAGCATACGAGCGTTATCAGCTTCGACAAAAATATAAGTACAATACGGAACCGTAAATGCAAAAGTCAACTTGAGAAAATCACTGAAAGTCTCCTATATAGTTTGAAATGTTAAATTTAAATTTATTATTATTTTCTTTTAACGCGTCAGAATTTTTCTATATTGAAAAAAAACAAGAACAAAAATAGTATTTTTGAGCTTAGGATCGGTGGAATTGGTTTTTGTGGGTTGGAAATTTTTAGGCCCAAGACTTCTTAAGTACTATATTCATTGTTTTTTTTTGTTAAAGGTGTAGTTGAAGTCTTTTCTTTTCAAATGTAAAAGCTCGAGAATTATTAAATAAAAAGATCCAAAACCCGTTAGAATTGAACAACTCAATAACTTATAGGAAATTTTCATATATCTTTCGCAAGTTGTTTTGTTTCCATTTTTAATTCTACTTAATTCATTAGTCAGTGATAAAAAAAATGATCCAATATCTTCCTGCGCGACTTCTCCATATTTTGTTTTTTTTTAATATTTTTTTAATGTGACAGGCCGCAATATATACCTATATATATATATATATATATATATATATATATATATATATATATATATATAGACATATCTACGTATACGATTACGTTTAAATTCTACAATAGTAGATTTATTTTTGACGTCCCTTTTGGTGTTGCTCTTTCATCGTGAAAAAAAAGAACCAGCATTAGAAAACAAAAACGAAAAAAAAATGAAAAAAACCAAGAGACGCGACAACTTGGAACAATTCGTGCGAAGTGTACGTTTCAGTGATTCCGGCGATCGGCTCGCGAGCGCTCGGTGGACTCGTACGCCCGATCCCGCGTCCGCCATGCTTAGCAAATGCACGCACGTGCCGCCGGTGAATTCGCGCCGTCGCGCAGCCACCGCGCGATCACAAGTAGCAGGTCTTGTAGAAGATGAGCGCCACCGTGTCCTTCCCGTAGATCCTGTACTCGCGCTCGTAGTGCACCTTGCCCGGCTCGTATCTCTCGATCCGACTGCCGCCGGCGAGGCCCTCGAGGAAGAGCCGGTCCTGGGCCGCCTCGTCCATCCACAGCCGGCTCCCCGGGACCGGCCCCTTGGCCCGCCCCGATCCCCGATCGCCGTCCCAGGCGCCGAGGCGACGCCTGCGCTCGAGCCCGACGCCCGCGGAGCCGCTTGGCCTCGGGTCCCTGTCCAGTATCGCCTCGATCTCCAGGTACTTGAGGTCGCGCAGGCTCCGCGGATACCTGCTCAGCCTGCGCAGGTCGCGCGGCAGGAACTGCTCCTCGAGATTGACGCGGCGGCGGCGCCCGGCCGCGCCGGCCTGCCGCCTGGCGAGCGGCAGAGTCGCGTAGGGCCGCGCGGCCGCGTCGCCGTCGTCGTCGGCGCCGTAGGGCCCCGGCCGCTCCAGCTGCTGGTGCGAGCGGTGCCGGGGCACGGAGCCGGCGCGCCGCCCCGGCCGGTCCAGCCGGTTCAGCTCGAGCTCCTCCAGGCTGCGGATGATGTCGCGGCTGTAGGAGCTCGCGGCCTCGCCGCCCCAGCGTCGGCTCGCCATCATCAGCTCCTCGTACCGCTCGCCCTGCTCGTAGTTCATCCCGTAGGAGTGCAGCAGCGCGCCCTGGTGGCGATGATGACGACGACGCTGACGGTGCTGCCCCGGCAGCTGCTGCTGCTGCTGCTGCTGCCGGCGTCGCTGGTGGTGGTGGCGGCGCTGGTCGCCAGGGGGCGACGCGGGCTCGCGTCGATATCCCGCCCGGCTCGGCGACCCGGTCAGGCAGGAGGCGGCCCTGGAGCAGGCGGCCGCCGCGGAATCGCCGCAGCCGGGGACGAGGCCCGGGCGCGGCAGCAGGGCGTCGCGCCAGTCGGCGAGCCTCGAGCGCGTCTCGCGCGCTATCCTGGCCGTTTTCTCGGCGAAGGCGTCGCAGTGCTCGGCGAGGCCGCGGCGACGCCCGCGGCTCGGGCGCAGCAGGCCCGCGCAGTCGAGGGTCGTGGCCCTGACGCGGGGCGGCAGCTCCGGCGCCGGCGGCGTCACGGGCCCGATGTAGGAGGGCCGCGCCGTCGGGGGCCCGGCCGAGGCGAGATAGAGGTCGCGCGGGTCGTGCTGGTTCGGATAGGCGCCGCCCGGCAGCGGCTTGTTCGTCTTCTCGAGGTTGGACAGCCCTCCGGTGAGGGAGGCCTTATACTACCGGGCCTGGGCGTACTCCGGATTCATCTCGTCCAGCTGCTTGCCCTTGGTCTCGGGCACGCAACAGACGACGAAACAGAGGCCGCAGACGGCCACGGCCGCGTAGAACCAGAATGCGCCGTGCAAGCCCAGGGTCTGAAAAAGGAAAGATTTATCGTGCATTAAGTATGGGATATATGAAACGTACTATATATATTTGGGAACATATAATTATCTATTTGTTTTTAATATTGGTTTAACTTTGGAGGCCAATGTTGGTTATACATGTGGATTTTTTTCTTTTGTATATCGAATGATTCATTAGCGGCGTTATTAGTTTCAATATTCCAGACAGCAGATCGAAGAGGCATCCAATAAACCAAATCCCAGTTGTTACATTGAAAATACAAACATTTGAAGTTTCCTTTAATACTATATGATTGACCGATTGAATCAAATTCAAGACTCGGATTGATAAATTGAATTGTTATAAATATAATCTTTCTGAATTTCAGGGGATATCGAAGTAGTAAGATGACAGAAGATATTATATTACTGCACTTAACATACACAATAAGAATTTCTTTATGTAAATGGTAAAATACATTTTTCTAACGGACTGACTGTGGGGATAAACAATCGCAATTTGCCGAACAGTTGTGCAAATAATGAAAATTACAGCTTTTAAATTGTGAAGTTTAGCTGGACACTATGGATATGGAAAGACACGAAGATATGACAACAGATACGATCAGCTCATATGTCCATGCCTGCACATAGCCTCGAGACAAATTTCACAAGCAAAGCCCAACTGTCAGCTAAATTATGATTGTTTATCCTGACGGTATAAGCTCGGTAGAGAATTATTTTTCATCGCTCAGATATAGATATGATTAAATTATGAAAAAATCGCTGTCAAAACTATTAGTATGTTGCGCGGCAGGATTGGTCGCCGGATTTTACTCCCGATATCCCCATCAATCTATAGATAGGCATTGTGACTTGTACATTATTGTGACTGCGTATGCTTGCCTATAATTTAATGTCATGTTTAAATTGTCATTCTTACAAGATAAGTATTGGTACAATTTGGTTTTCGAATTATTTAGTAAATCAAAGTATGTTTGGCAAACATAATCTATCATAATGAATGTATTTAGTTATAATTTTAAACCACAAAGTTATGAAAATCAAGCTATTTACCACACGCTTTCAAATACTTATAGTACAATGTTAAAACCACATTACTGTTGCTACGCCAAAATATGTTAATTATTTAATTTATTTGCAAAATGTCTAGAATTCGTTAAATTTAAAATAAATAAGTAAATAATATTCAACATTTTTGTATTTACATAGACTTGGAATTTTGCTTATTACCATCCGTATTGTTTCTTTTTTTTTTTTTTTTTTTTTTTTTTTATGTTATTTAACGTCGCTCTATTTATGCTTCCAAATATCGGTGCTAATCAGCGGTGGAGGTCTACGATGTGTTTGTAAACAAAGCACATGTAAATTATTACAGCGGTGCCTGCGTCAATCGGCCGAGACCGGGATTTGAACTCGGGTCACCAAGTTACTAGTCCTTCGCTCTAGCGATCGAGCCATCGTAGGCCTCAATATTGTTTCTATTAATTTAAACTACTTCTAATCGTTTCCTAAAAAATAGTTGTCAAAAAAGGCCACTTGGCGAGAAATATACGCAATGATAAGATACTTAGAAGAGCAGTAAATTTAGAAATTAGGAAAAATCGCTTAAATTTTAAAATTAGACTTTGCGAGAAAAAAAACTTTCTTTTCACAAAAATTAATTGATCAAAGAATTTACGCGATTATTAAAAAAAGAAGGAGCAAGAATTATACAGAATCTGAAATGAATTTTGAGGAAAACTTATTTTTTATAATTAAGAAAATTAAAAGAAAATTACTATAACCTTTGTAGGTTCGTAGCAGAAACGAAGATCATCGTGATTCTTTTTTCGAATCTAATCAACTAAAATAACTAGGAAGCTTAATTATTCATTTAGCCCAAATAAATCTTAAAGCTGTCTTTGGTACAGAACGTTTATCCACAAAAGAACATCATTATGACGAAAATGAAGGAATTATTATTCCATATTATTAAATATAAAATTTATTTAAAAAAAACTTTTCTATTAATTTGAGATGTATTACGTATGATCAGTGTTACTAGAATTTCATTAATAATTGTGCTACTAATACTTATACTAATTTTTATCAAAATTTATAATATATATATATATATATATATATATATATATATATATATATATATATATAATATAGTAATTTTTCTCATTATTCAAGTATTCATAATAGTAGTAAAGCATAGTATTTTCCAAAAAAAAATGTTTTAGAAAACATTTCTCGTTCTGTTGACAATATCATCATATAGAAACATTATTTGTATATTATATGGAACTGTGTACAGTTTCCCGATTTTTCTCATTACACTTATAATATATTTGTTCGTATGAAGATTTCATCGTTTCTATTGTTTCGGCTCTATCTAGAATTATTTGTTATTAGCATCGCGATACGATTTTATTGTAGTTGTATGTAAATTACATTCTAATTATTGGAATTTAGATCTTACTCAATAAGAATTGATACGCGTACCAGACATCGTACTATTGTAACCACAAGCTTTATAATTAAAAGATCCTTGTGCAAAGACAAACTGCAAATTAAATATAATGTACGATTTCTCGTATTTCAGTGTCCGTTAATAATAAATGATTGAACCGTGGTTCATAGAATAAACCGCTTTATCACGCTGTATTTCAATAATGCATTCAAACTCTATACAAACTAATTACTTGTTTCGTTCTGGCGCATTTAACAAACGTCCGCGCGCTAGCGGATAAAATCGTAATAGAGAGTCCATGTATATATATATATATATATATATATATATATATATATATATATATATATATATATACACGAACCAGATCTTATTTTATATGCGATAGCTTTAAAAAAAATTAAAGATTCCTTTCGATAAATTATATACAAATCTATGATACTGGCGAATCTATATATTATACCCTTTCGCGCGCCATTCAATGTTAATATATAAACGTAATTGCAAGTCTACTAGATATATATATATATATATATAAGAACAGCTGCATAAATTCTAGGACAGTAACCGCCTATATATATATATATTTATATACATTTAGTGTTGCATAAGAAGAGAAACATTTTTTAACGATAATATACGAAAATCATAGTGCGGTGCGTAAAACAGCGCCTTATAATTATAAATAAATAAATGTGTGTGTGTGTGTCTGCAGATATTATTCGACAATAAAAGCCCTCCAGCGCACATTGTCGAACTTCCAGCAGAGTAGAGTTGTACACGAATTGGTCATATATCTATACAAGTCAAAATCTATATATTACGATATGGAAGCATCTCTCAATCTCTACCTCTCTCTCTCTCTCTCTCTCTCTCTCGCTCTCTCGTTCTCCCGCACCCCCCTCTCTCTGTAACATAAATTCTCGGTATATACGCTGTTTGTGTGTGTATACATTAAGCAGTCAAAGAGACGCGACCCCATCCTCCTTCGTTCGCCTTGCGCGGCTTCGTATAATTAAGCTAATGAGAAAAGTCAGCGAAGGAGAATTATACACATTATATGTATATATATATATAAAGGCGGGTAGCCGCAAACCGCCCAGTCTCACCGATGGTGGCGGCGTATAACTCTTTTACACTTTTTAAGAAGTGCTCATGTACGTGAGCGCGTAACTATTTATATATACATATATAAATAAGCTCTGGAAGATTTTTTGCCCTGGGCTTTCTTTTTTTTTTTTTTAATTTTTTCTTTTTTTTGTTTTTTTTTTTTTTTTTTTATTTAATTGACGAGTGTGTACATGCTGCTCTCTTATGCGAACCGGCCGCAAATTCATCCGCGCGGGCATGCGCCCGCTTCGCGTGCACGCGTATATAGTAGCAGCTCGTGTAATTCGAAAGGAACGCGAGGGGAGGGCGAGGCTCATTGAGGAGAAAAGAGGGAGCGCGCGCGAGAGAGCGATTAAGTCAGTTCTCGCGCGTGGTTTTGTTGGGAGGGGGGAGGGAGCAGCCGGGCGGAGGAATTTATATGGGACGCTTGGAAGAACGTCCCAACAATAAATAAATATATATATATATATATATATATATATATATATATATATCTAGGGAAGAATACGGCGAGGAATTGCCGCGGGGTGCTATACAGGCTTTTATTTATTTTCGGCGGAAGCATAATAACGAAGACGGTCGCGGAGCTTTTCTCAAGTGAAAAGCGAGATACTTCGAGGCTGGTCGGGGTCTAAACAGTTGTCGTATCTCGTTTTTAAGGAACTTTACTTGTATTATAGAATAAGGACTAGACAATTATTCAATCTTCATAATAAAAATAAAATAATATTAAAAACAAAACTGACATTTGGAAATTTGGATTTCGAACATAATAATAAATGTTTTCTACCAGAATACCTACATTTTGTTACTACATTACCTATGTTCTGTGGCATTTCAATAAAGGGTACCGTAGTGGTATTGAAGAAAAAAAAACAAAACAAAACACAAACAAATCGACGGAGATTGTGTGAGTTGCGTGGTCAGAATGCATTTAACGAAAAATCACATGAATAGATACTTCGAAATATATTGACGACTTTCCGAATATGTCATTAACCAAGGACGTTTGAAAAATATTATTGGAAGTAAACAAAAAGAAAATCGAGATCGGAAAAAAAAATCGAATGATAAATTTACACGCAGTTTTGAACATATTTAAAAGAAAAAACGCACGAATAATGCTCCGTCAAAATAGAAAATAATTCCTCGATCGTCGCCTTTAAATTATTGTCTTACGAAATAGAACTGCGCGCATTTTCGAAAGCATCGAATATCGAAAATCGGAGCCTCGGTTTATTGCGCTCCAATTTCAAAACAATAGTTAAGATTTAATTTTAAAGCTATTGAAATGTGAAAAAACGGAAAAATCGACAGAATCTATAGCCCATTAGAGCGTCTGGTTCTTTTACCAATATTATTTGAAAAAGACACTAATCATCATCTTTAAAAACAAAATAATTAAACAAATTTTACTAAAGAATATCGTGTATATATATATATATATATATATATGAAAAATCAATTTTTTAAACTGCCAGGGAATACAATCTTAGCCGCGGGTCTCCAATATCATTTAGATTCATTCGCCTTTATTCTTGACATCTGAATAGATGATTCCTAGAGTATATAACTTACAATTCAAACGCTCGAAATTTTTTTTCTTCATATGTATATATATATTACGCAGATAAGCCATTCTTACGGAACTGCATATTTCTACAACTGTGTCGTGTAGCCGCATTAATTCATTTTATGCCATTGCCCAGCGTCTACATATATATATATATATATATATATATATATATATATATATATATATATATATAGATTCGCGCATTGGGTCAATGCAGATACAATCTGGAAATAATATGAATATTAGATAGAGGCACGCGTAACGTTTAACCCGATTATTAATGTTGAATGGGCGAAGAACCACTAAATACTTATTAATGTAATTATCGAGTAAACTCCCCCCCGCAATATTACGTATTTTACGTGTCTTGCATGGATGTAATACAAGCAGATACTATTCAAAGATTTATAAAAATGAGGCAAACCCTCGCGAGTAATCCAGTTATACGTCCTTAATGAAATACATTCTTAAAGCATTCCGTACTTTCGTATCTATACATATCGGAGGCCAATTTTCAGCGTTCCGATTAGCTACTCTCGTATATAAACAAAAAAATCTTCGAATTTTTTGCCTCGAATTAGTACGAATAGTTTTTAATTAATATCTAACTCAAGAATATTGTATATATTATAAACACATAATAATTAAAATTCAATATAATACGCATCGAAATTATTCCTGCGTCAACGTGTTATCATTTATTATATATTTTTAACCTTTAGAATAACGGGATGACGCAAAAGACTTAACCGTCATTTGCGCATAAGCCAAGCCAATTTGAAAAAAAAAAATTTGTCAGTTTAAGGACGTATTATAGTTTAACGGAAACGGTTCTAGGTCTTCTCAAATTTGCCATATTCTTAAGAAAATGATGAAAATAATTTGTTCAAAATCTCAGGAAAGTCCAGAGGGATATTTTAAAAGCTCTAGTCGTTTTAAATTGTCACAGGCTCTTACGGGAAAGCCGAAAGTTTGACGATTACTCTGGATTTCTTTCAACAAGGAAAAAATGTAGCAATTTTGGCCTAGACTCTTTTTTTTTTTTTTAATTTGTGCAGTAATAAATAAATATTGTAAAAATCGATATATCTTTTAATATTTAACGCGCGCGGAATATTATTTACAATATCGTGTAAAAAGTCAACCAGAAATACGATGTTTTTTTTTTTCACCAGCGATTACGGAAACGCAGCATCCTTGTACTATGTTTAGTGATAATCTGGTGTAATTTGAAAGTACGCGCGCAGTCGCTCGACTAGCGTTTGGCGACGGGGGTAGACGAGGCTAATTAACCAAACCTGGCCATTTGGCCAAACAATCGAGCGATACTCTCTTTCCGAGCAAAGAACGGGCTAGTTTAATCGACTCCTGTACGAAAGAATCAGTTCCGGACTTAGAGCATACGTACGTACATAGAGGCTGATTGTTAAATGGCGAGACTGCAGAGAGGTGCGAGAGAGAGAGAGAGAGAGAGAGAGAGAGAGTTACCAGTTATGGGGCTTTTTTTGTCTCTCTCGCAAAATTACTGTGATTAGCTGAAAGATTGCACGCGTGCTTGGCTCGCTTCATTTACTTCTTGCCTCGTTTTTACTTTCTTACGCTCAGTGGACGGATTTAGCCAGAATACCTCAACCAGTAAGTGCGCGAGAGAGATAAAAAAACAATAACTCGGACCACTCACTCGCACCTCTCCTTAACGTTTTAACACAATAGACAGACTACATGTATACATATGCTCTAAGATTCTCGACAGTTCATGAAATATTGAAAACTTAGTTTTAGTACAGCTTTCGACTACCGAAGAGAAATGCGCCGTTGCCACGATTTACGCGTACGTTTTAACCAAAGTATTTTACTTTATCATAAAATACGCGAATTAAGCAAGTGTGTGCGATATACTTACACAATTGCGCAAAGATATTATCTGCTATCTTTGATCGATGTTTTTCGAACGATAAATTTCGAATTTTTCGTTTCTTTACATTAACACTCGGTATAATCATAACGGAAATTGTCAACTGAAAATTAAATACGGAAAATTGAATTTGTCGTTCATAAAAACAGTAGCCAACGGCCACTTCATCAAAATTGTACTCTCCGCGTGCTTGCTTAACCGACCAATTGGCTCGAACGACGAGATCCGTGGAATATTCGCTTTTTAACGCGCGACAACGCCCGGCTCGGCGTCCCGTTTGCCAGTGGGCCGTTGGCGCCGGTCAAACGGGGCGAGCGATCCGACCCCCCCTCACCTCCTGAAAGTCCATGTAGAGCTTGATGGCGACGAAGGCGCAGAAGTAGCTGAAGCTCGTGCTGATGCTGGAGCCGAGGCCACGATACTCGAGCGGGAAGAGCTCGCCGATCAGCAGCCAGGATATGGGCGAGACCCCGAGGGCCAGGGCCGTGGTGAAGACGAGGACGCAGAGCAGGGGTATCCAGTCGTGCTGACCGCCGGTGGCCCCGGTGGTGACCGCCGCCGCCGCGGCCGCCTGGCGCGCGTACGTCGCGGCGGGCACGCTCTGCAGCTGGGACATGGAGTTGTAGTAGGCGTAGCTGCCGAAGCCGGCCAGGGCCAGGGACATGAAGACCGTGCTGGCGATTAGCAGGGGCAGGCGGCCGACGATGTCGATCAGGAAGCCTGCGCGTTGCAATGTATTATCGTTATTAATATTGTTATCGTTATCGTCATCATTGGGCGTACAAAAGTACGTGTACAGAATCGGGTGAAAGGTGGCTCTGTTACACGTATAGTCTATAGGATATTGTTAAAGGACTTTCAGTCTGGCGTGTGTGTGGAATTGGGTTTTACAATTGGAGTAGTTTTAAAGGCAATTAGGATTGAAAAAGTATTTTGATTCGGTAAATTTTCCTGGAAAGTAAAATCAGTCAAGGCATCAATATTATTTGCATTAATTATTTTTTCTAAAAATACCTAAGTGACAGAATTATAATGTAAGTTATAATTCTCTCTAAGCCCCTCCGCATCGACGTGTCGACGGTTTCCCGTGGAAAATATTACAGACACACACACACACACAATAAAATAAAAATAGCATCCGTCGTCGACGTACCGGAGAGCAGCGAGGCCAGCAGCTGAACGAAGCCGATGGCGATCGTGGCCCCGTGCGGATTCATCCCGCCCAGGGTCTGGCGGAAGATGTTGACCGCGTAGTAGTTGAACGCGTTCGCGCCCGAGAAGCGCTGGAAGAACATGAGGCCGCAGGTGATGCCGATCGGCTTGTACAGGCGGGGCGCGAGCACGCTGCTCTTGAACGTCAGCTCGTACTGCTTGGCGCGCGACGCGAGGATGTTCGTCTTTATCACCTGTAGGTCGTTGTGATGGGACAGAAAAATAATAATGGTAGTAATAATAACAACAACAACAACAACAACAACAACAACAACAACAACAATAATAATTATAATAATAATAATAATAATAACAAGAAAAATGAAAAAAGAAAAAGATAAAAGGAGGTTTAAACGACGAGCGTTGGGTGTTAATGATTATTATAAATCAAGTACCGATTAACGGACTAATAGCTCAATACTTGGTGAAATATTGTCAACATTTTCTATACAATTATTGTCGGTAAATATGCGTTAAAAAAAAAAATATTATCATCCCGACCAAGGCTTGATAAATAATTAAGAAAAGATTTGAACAATAGTCCTGGCAATTGCTTAAATGACTAAGGAATCTGCGATAATAAACGTACGAATTGGATCGAACTATTCAAATCTTTTGATTTTGTTTAAATTGCATTAATATTGTGAGAATTTAGATTTTTCAGAATTTATCAAACATATCTTTATTGTGAAAATTTCCAATATGAAAAGAACAATGCTTTTTATAATTAGAAAATTGTAGAATTTACCAATAATTGTTTTCAACATAAAAAAAAAAATTATTATTGCTCTTGTATCATTCTATCATATATTACTCATGTATATAAAAATTTGAAAACCAAATTAGATTATAGGTTGGCGTGTTGAACAATTCCCAAATCACGCTATATACGAGTATACACATACATTATCAATTATACAAAATGCCCGAGCTATATAAACGTAAATTGATACTGATAATGGAATAATTCACAAAGAAAGAGAGAGAGAGAGAGAGAGAGAGAGAGAGAGAGAGAGAGAGATACCGCTTCTATGAAGTGTGCTATATTCACGGTGAATATATATATATATATATATATATATATATATATATATATATATATAAATCCATTATCTCGAGCATTATCTCTGTTACCGAAACGCGTTCAAAACAAGCGTCGAACACGACTATACGTCTCTAATCAGCTTGATATATATATGTGTGTGTACACACACCACGCGCGCGCGCGCACCACACACACACATCATTGAGGCTCTTTAATCTCTCGTCACAGCAGCGCGCGTTTTCGCTGCAACTCTATATATATATATATGTGAAACCCTGCGCGCGCAATACAGGTATAATTTATATATATATATATATATATATATATATATATATATATATATAGAGTCACCCCGCAGATTCCGGATAAGAAAACAAAGACGCCGTTTTGCAGTAGTATATATACATAGATAGTCGACCACAGGGAAGAGCGTGTTGAGATAAAGCCCGAGACAGTCGGATCTATTATATATATGCATATACAGAATCGTGGTTATATCTACTCCTCGTTGTCTCAGGAGATAAGTAAGTTGCCGAGCGCATCCGCAATTAATCCTCTTGCTCCTTAAACTTTCTCTCTCTCTCTCTGTCTGTCTGTCTGTCTGTTTGTCTCTCTCTTTCGCTCTCACTGGGTCTCTGTCTCTTTCTTTCTCCCTCTCTTGCACGTTCACACACACTCACATTCTCTTCAGTAACTACATCTATATGTACGTATGTATTTGTATATATTTATTATATTTCGGACGCATATATGTATATACATATATATATTACCTGGAGCTCGTGCCTGATGTCGACGTGGGAGCCGCGCAGCCACTGCAGGCTGCTCGCCGCCTCCTCGTCCTTGCCGTTCAGCACGAGATACGAGGGCGTCTCGGGTATGAAGAGGGTGCCGAGGAACAGCATCGAGGGCGCGACCGCGACGAGCAGGGCGCTCTGACGCCAGTTCAGGTACGAGCCGGCTATGTAGGAAAGGAGCACGCCCACGTGCCCGAGGACCTTGAGCATCGCCGACAGGCAGCCCCGGATGCCGGGCAGCGAGATCTCCGAGATGTAGACCTGAAAAACGTGTGGATACTTACGCGTGTGTATATGTTTACATATGCCGACGAGGGGGGAGGGGGAATAAGCGGTGAGGGATGAGATAATTTAACAAAGGGGGTTAGTCGCCGGCTGCGCATCTCTTTGTTGTGGTCATCCTTGATATTTTGTGTGTGTGTGTGTGTGTGTGCGTGTGTGTGTCGAGCGTGGGTGGTGAGGATGGGAGACAACGAAATATTTCCCACTCATGGTTCCGTTGACTTTTTGTTTCGTCGTCCACTTCGCATTGTGCGCAATACTCTACGCGATTAATTTCGCGGTCTTTTTTCTTTTTTTTTTAAGTTCGTGCAATTGTGCCTCAAGGCACAAGTGTATGTACGTGGACATAATGGTTATAAAAATAATACAGAGTGAATTATGGTGCGCGCATTTCTATTATATACATATATATATATATATATATATATATATATATATATATATATATATATATATATATAGGTTGCATGCTGTTAATCGTCATCTAAGACTCCGTACTTTATTTCCGTTGTGATGCATCGGTTATAAAAATAATGCGCGGCTTTAAGTTTCACGAAGAAGAAAATTGAATAGACTCCGTGAACTAGATAGATTATCGTTTTTTCTTTTATATTTGCTTTTTACAGCTTAAAGCCAAGAAATAATAATAATAATCAATTAAAGATGACTCATTGGTTTTCTTATGTTTCACTCAGAAGATAGTAAATTAAGATAAAAAAATTTGTCATTTTCTTAGTTGAATTATCTTAGAAGGCAATAGTATGCACGGATTTTAAGTTAAACATCAGTTTTCCATTAAAGTAGCTCGACGAACGACCTGTCATCCGTCAAATACGTACTCGCCTGGCAAGTTTAAAAAGTTCTCTTCTCGGCTACATCGGGCGTTGCGGGAAAAGTTATTCGGAACTTTTTTTTTTTTTTTTTCATATAATCATTTTTAGACTTCATTGATTTTCACATCCGTTGCAGCAATGGGTTTTTCTCCTTGGTAGTAAGCGACGATATTGCTCGCGAGCGCGACGAGAGTGGCAAAATGCCACTTTCTTCGTCCCTGCGCGGAGCGACGAAGCGAAGAAAATAAAATCAGCGCGTTCCTGCCTAATACATCGGGCTTAAATAAAGCTCTATAGTTTTCCTCACGGTCGACGTAAAAGGAGCGCGTAAAATGGCATTCTCGCGAGTATTTTCCAAAAGTAACGGTTGGCTTTGATTTTTTTGTTTTTGGCCTTGGAGCCGCTCGACCTTGATATTTATCACCTACTGGCTGACCGAGTTATTCTGACACCGCATCAGTATCAGACGCGAACCGATCACTGGTATTTTTTAAATCAATCCTATAAAGGTGTCAATCTTGGTATGGAAAAGTGAAAATATATGAAATACTTAAGCAAAGGCTTTTTAACATAGTCTCCTACGTACGTAGTTATTTTTTAAGTTATGTGAGGCTTGAATGCTATTCAATTACACAAAATTATAA
Organism: Sycobia sp. Sy_11; assembly: GCA_018907035.1. Classification (NCBI taxonomy): domain Eukaryota; kingdom Metazoa; phylum Arthropoda; class Insecta; order Hymenoptera; family Epichrysomallidae; genus Sycobia; species Sycobia sp. Sy_11. The sequence goes on along the minus strand of JACCIC010000012.1, from coordinate 5,209,433 downwards.
CAATTCAAGCTGCAAATTTTTAGTGCTACCATTTTTTCTTTACCCTTTTTGTTATCTATAATGTTGTATACTGTGTTACAATACGCAATAAATGAGGTTTGAATTCAAAATCTAGTTTACTATAGTAGTATAGCAGTAGTATTTCGTATTACTATTTAATAACGTGTATTATTTTGTATGTTAAAAAAAAAGTAACGTTCAAAATAAAAAAAATTTATATAGAATTTAAACTAATTTTTTTAATACGCCAATGTCTGCACTCTAACCCTTGTAGAAATTTATTTTAGAATCTTGTTGGTATATGATTAGCTAGTCTGATCCTGGTTTAGATTAGCCCGATTATAGGGAAGCAAAATAAATTTTCTTAGGTGTACCTGATTAGAATTCAGTCAGAATCTATTCGGAAGATTTAACCACGAAATAAATGAGAAATCCGCTCTCTATTGTTCCAATGTTCTCAGTGAAGAATTGTTTAAATTTTTTCGAATATGTATTATACGTATATATTTTTACGCTGGAACTAGCAATAAAAAAATATGTATTTATCGTCGTTTGCTATTTTTATATATCTCCGGGAGTAACATAGATTGCCGAGTACAGCAGTCTTAGCATAATGTCAGAATGATTACTTTTGCTTTCAGTGTTTTTTCTTTTTTCAAAAAGTTAAAGTTCAAATCGCACAAATATAGAAAATAAAATATGTATTTCAGTCGGATGTACGCATATAGCTTTTATTCGAAACATAATTTTAAATATTTAATAGCAACTAATCAGCAAAATAAAAATATATATGTAAATGGATTTTTGCAGAATTTATATGGATTCGTTGTTTTCAGAAGTTCGCCGCCTAATTTGAAAAATAATCAACTTAAATAAATAATTATAAATGATTTTTTTTTCTTCAAAATAAAATGCAAAATGATAATTAGCCTGGTATACCGAAAAAAATCTCAGATTCAAGCAAATTTTAAAATTAATAATAATTTTAAATAATAAAGCCTAATTATTTCCTGGACAAAAAATTTTAACTTTTATTTGTACTTAATACTGAGCATTGACTTTCAAATATCTTTTCAGATCGTCACATGTAAACCCGCAGTTCTCTTCAACATTAAAAACAATTAAGAAAATCTGTCTAGATTCAAGCTGGAATGTCTAAAGCACTTCCTCAACTCTCCTACTTGTAAAATTTCGACTGCATTAGTCAAAGTCACTGTTCTTCTAACTCTGTCTACGACCAGGAAACTAATGAATAAAATATTTTGCAACAGTGGACAATTCTAGGAAAATTTTACGTGATAATTGCGAGAATAACGTACAGTAGGCAATGCCGTCTGAAATCTAGCTGAATTGGGGATACGGTCGAGGATATTTCTACACGGGAGGACTGCTAGGACGCCGTGAATAATCGGTCGAACACGCTCGAAAGGGAAAGTGTCGGTGTGTAATACAGTTCAGCGAGACAGAAGTCGCGCATAAATCATATTCCGTAAGTCCCACCCTCCTACCGCCCCCGAGACGCAATTCGACCGCTCGGCCCATCAGTGATAACGATCCGTTCGTCTGTGTTCGTAAATGCACACACACACGTCTTTTTATCTTCCCCCCCCCCCGGTGTTTCTTCATACCTGGGCGACCATAGTGATGACGGAGCAGCACAGGCCGCCGATGAAGCTCGTCGTGTAGACGAGCTCGAGGCAGGGCGCGACGCCGGTCAGTACCCAGGCGGCGGCCAACGGCAGGGAGGTCAGCCGCAGGGCGAGCCTGCGGCCCTTGCGCATTATCCAGTCGCCGATCATGGCGCCGAACCAGGCGCCGAGCATCGAGAGCGACGCCACCCACGAGGCCTCCTGCAGCGTTACCGAGAACGCCGTCCTGCAAAATGCCCAAAGGATGCGTGTAATGTATACGCGGACGATTCAGGGAGCGTATAGGTGTGGGAGGGGCGGGGGGTGGGGGCGAATAAGGGGGCAGCGGGGCCAGTCGTTACAGGTATACGGGATATTTGGGATCGTTTTTTATAGCCCCTCTTGGGATTCGGATAGTTTTCGTTGGATCGCGGATGCGGGTAATTGGCTGACGATTCTTTTACATAAGTGATTAATTTGCGGGCAACTTAAACTAATGCGCATGCATTAAATAGGACGTGAATACGTGAAGGATATTGGCGTTATAATAATTATATGGTAACGAGCGAAAGTAAGCGATTTTCACATCTGTCACGTGTCTATCGATGATTTCACGTGCACCACTTTCTAGAGGAAACAATGAGCATACATTATTGTGATTTATTGGGAAAATCTCGAATTTTTAATTGTAAATAAAATAATAAACGTCAAATCGTAATTTATTGCATCGGTCTTACTGTAAAAGTTGAAAAATCGAATACTTTTTTTTCGAACCGTGGTTATAGGCATCTTTTCATAATATTCCTTCATCATAAAACTTATATGAAAGTGATGAAAATCGTGAATTTATATGCATGCACTATATCTAAATTTTGCTAAATGTATTAAGCTCTTACAACGATTTGGCGAAATCACGTCGTAGTCTTATCTAGTCAAAATTGTAATATTTTCACGATACAAAAAAAATAAATTGTAATCTAGATTATATGAGCTTTGGTAACTCTTTAGGTATAGTGACAAATGAACCTTATGAGTGACTTTTCTTCTTTGTCAGCTATGTCAGAATTAAAGATAGAGAGAGAGAGAGAGAGAGAGAGAGAGAGAGAGAGAGAGAAAACTGTTTTCAATTTCGCAATAGGATGTGGCGAGAGAAAGCTTACCAGGTGCCATTATTATTAGTTTGGTAGAGATTTGGCGTTTGATTGTCTAGAATGGAGTCGAGTGCCGGCGAAGTGTAACCCTTGGCTAAACCCGACGACAGCGTTCCCATTGATAGTGCCAAAGTCGCCAGGACCTGAAATTGAAATTGAAATTTATTGTTAGAGATACTTGTAAATGTAATGTGCATGTTTATTAATACTAAAACGTTTTGACAACTACAATTTTATACAAAAAAAAACATAAAAAATTTTGTTTCATCACGAACGAATATTGTGTAGAAGCTCCTAGACGATTCATAAATGATGAATCTAGATGAAGACGGTTGAAGATAAAATATAGTCTACGTTTATTGAACCTTCTGTAAATTAATTTTCGGTGTCCATTTATATATATAGATAATAGACTCAGCTACACATATAATTATTCAATCTTCTACACAGATTAGCTGGCTAACAAAGAAACAATCTTTCTTCCGGATGACGTAGGATCCGCAGTGCGCCAAAATTCAAAGCCCCAATGACAATGCGAAAACGGCAACTCGAATTAATTAAGCTTGGTTACAATTCTGATTGGCACAAAAGACGCGTTTGTGTGCGCGACTGCGAAGCCAGCCAAAGTCGTTTAATCAATTTTTTTTTTTTTTTACAATCGGCTGGGAATCGGACGTCATCTACATATACATAGGCATAGACCGAGAGAGAAGGTGGAGGTAGAGAGGGAAAGATAGAGAGGTTGGAGTAGAAATTCTATTGATTAAAGCGCCGGGGGAGCGTATTCACAGCGGGGCTACTCTATATACATATATATCTACCATATACATGTACGTTGTACGCATTCATATATATATATATATATATATATATATATATATATATATATATATATCTACACATGCTATCGGGCGCTTGACTCTCAGCTGCATCAGCGCATCCTCGGCACCCGCATCAAGCTGCCTCGCTTATATATCTGCGCGGTGCTGTACCCGTTCAGGAACGGCTTTGCTTTCGGCAAGTCCGAACATGACGGCATTATTGGGAAAGGATTCGTGCACGGATTATACTCGAATGTTGTTATAGATTTTATTCAGATCCCAAAATTTTGTTCAACTTACATTCATAATCTATATATATGTGTATATATATATATATATATATATATATATATATATATATATATATATATATGTATGTACGATCTGTTTTGATAATTAACTGTCACAGTTTTCTATTAAGATAAATATATATGCTTAGTATTGTTGATGATATCATTTGAGTATGACATTGTGTTGACGAGAAAGTTTATTAATCAATCTAGAAATCGAATGGAAATATGATACGTTGGAGAATATTAAAGAATTATATATGCTATAATTCAATTTTTTCAAGTCAATCAAACCAGCGTTACTCTTTTGGAATATATAGACCACAAAAGAGTCTTTATTCGATAAAACAATTTTATTTTAACTTAAATTTATAATGAATATTCATAAACTTCCTTTATAGCGTAGGACCGGGTAAGAATTCCATTTAGTGCCATTTACGGTTGGAATTTTGATACTGCCAACTGATTGCCTGCATTCTCAAATTCAAGAGTTTTGAGATTAGTTTGCCACGAATGATATTTTAGCCGCTATTCATTATTGTGAAATTAATAATTTGCAATCCTTGAAAATGGATAGTTCAAAATTACATTTTCGATTTGTATACATTCTCTGTTGAGTCGCATTCGAAGACTTTAATAGTACAAGTTTATGGTGATGTTTCTCCATCCTATCGCAAATGTCGGTGTTGGTTTTGATGTCAATTCTACAGAGAGGGTGCTTGAGACAATGAATTACAGTCATTCTTTGACAGGAACTCGGAAATTAGTTAGGAAGTGCTGAACCACAATTGGAAGACGTTTGCAAGATACAACATTATTTTTTGCTGAAGCTATAGTTTTGTATCTTTTTCTATCTGGCGATGAAAAGCGGAAAATTCGAAATATAAAAAGTCGTAAATGCTTCTAGATGTAGGATTGAAGTTGCGGCGTAAAAGAGACAACCAGATAGTCAACAGACCCATGTCCCTTTTTTGGTGATATCAGCAATGAGTGTTTTACTATCATATCACCTCAAGACCAATGAGATCATCTACAGCTGTGATCTGCATTAACTTCGACTAAGAAAACTGAACGACGAACCGTTGCAAAAAATATAAAAAATAACGAGTACTAGGCGATTACTATGTACTCTATCTACTATTATATATGAGTTTTTCATGCTTCTTAAGCAAGAAGTGGCCTAGCTGGCTCAACCACGTTTCCCCAATACCGATCGCCCCACAAAACAAACACACAATTCTATCGACGTAGTACCGCTATGCTACGAGAAAGATTCGAAATTTACAGAGAAGAGAGACAAAAAAAATAAGTATGATTCAGTATGTACAACTATGTATAATTTTCTTGTTATTTTCTTCGTCCCAATTGTTGGAGTCAAACTAACCCCTATACATGCGCACACGATTCGAACTCTTTGAGACTCTTGAGACATCCGCACCGTGTGATCCTCTATGTATATATAATACAAGCCACGTTCTCCGTGTCTTCCTCCCCCCCCCTCCCCACAGAGGCGCGGCGCGACGCGAAAATTGCCGCACCGTTGGTCGCCGCAAATTGAATGTCAAAAGAGCCTCTCGAGAATCGCGCGGCGACAAGACAACAAACTCGTCTCCCCCGTGGGGAATACTAATCTCTCGGACCCCTTCCCCGCTCTTGCCGACCCCATTGTGCGCGATCACACCCTCAAGAGCGGCGAAAAGGGGGGTATGAGGAGGACATCGGAACGTCGTCCACGCGAAACCTATACATTATATATATATATATATATATATATATATATATATATATATATATATGCACACATGTACACACGCGACGTATGCGCAACGCGGACGACGAAGTCTCAGATTGGTAAAGGGGAAAGGGGTTTCTTATAAATGCGCGTTTGCGGCTCGCCCGTATTATCGGCGCATGTTTAATGCACGGCGGCGACACGACCGGCGGCAGGTGTGTCAAAATAATTTCATGCTCAAAGTCTCGGCGTGCACTATACGCATGACTATCGCGCTCGCGCGTTTGTGTATATGTCGTGCGATCTCGATGTATTTGGGACATTAACGCTGCGATGGGATTGCCGAAGTAGTCCGTGAAATCTAATATCCATATCAGTGAGATTTTCTTTGGCCTTGATGGATAATTGCGCTATACGCATTTAGAGACGACGAGTGCACGAGCTCATGGATGAGGCTATGATAGATTATTGCTAAATCAAACGGATGCTGATGTACAATGAATCTCAATTGACAATCCAGTATACGTTGGCTTACAGTTTCATTATGATCAAAAATTACTTGCGGATTCCTCCAACGATAAGATATCCAATGCGTTCAATCGTTATATTATAAGAATGGTTTTATAATGAAATAGCCTAACCAATCATGTACGTATAAGATCGCCAACCGATGAAACGTAAATATATTATGTCACACCAGAGCTGGCTGAATGTATCGCTCGGCTCCAACCCAATAAAACTGACAAGATTCTTAATATATATGCACATTTTATAGGTCTATTTTTTGTATTGCACGGAATAAAAGCCTACCATTTACTGAAATGTCAACATATCAAACAATTCCGTGAGACTGTTTTAATGAGAAAAAATATATATATATACGCGTATATTACACTTAATTCAGTACAAAACTCCTTCCAGATTTCATAGGTTACTTCGAAGATTACACAGATGTACATAGTGTACGAATCAATGTTCGTATTGAAATCAATAAGAAAATTTTACGAGACGGTCGTTTAATTTTATCGCGAGTCGTGCGCGTGCAATCTAATAATTTTGAAGTATACGCCTGTCGTTTCAACTATCTGCAACTCAAGCGAACGACTTTTTATTATTCTCAATTTAGCTTATTACAGCATACTGTAAAAAATGGCACAAAGTGGCGTATATATACCGATTAAAGGTTAAACGTTCAAATTAAGGTTAAAGCTCGCGTATATATAATTATCTCAAGGACTCGTGTATACATACATAACATACATAGCAAAGGCTTGTTTCGCTGCATAAAATAGCATCGTCAGCCGATTGATACGATACGTCGCTGGTTGATTATGGAAGCGGGGAAGCGATTAATATCCCATCCGAGTATAGAGCAATAGATCATTAACTAATTTCTCTATAATCCAGGGCAGAGCAGAAGCGGTTAGGAGCCATGGGTGGAATTCATTTTAAAAGACTATCATCTACAGGGGTATCCCTAATATCACTTAATACAGGCTTGCCTGCTCGAGCACAGGCATACGCGCGCGGCGCGCGCGCACACACACACACACACACACACACATATGCACCAACGATGGCCGAATCATACAGTGTATATAACTATATACAGTTCTGAAAAAAATCTCGTGCGCGCATATAATGAGGCTGCCGTGGAGATTCCTTCACATGGGCGCGCGCGCGCGCGTTCGTCTCCCGATGCATTATTCAGGCAAACCATTCATTATATACATCCGATATCTCAATTTTGAGCCGCGCGGGCGGTCCGGTCTGATGCTGCATATGGCGGAAGAGGAGGAGGATGAGGAGGAGGAGGTGGAGGAAGAGAAGAAAGGGAAAGGAGGAGGGCTCGGAGGTTCGTTTTTTCTCGCCCCCCCCCTCCCCCCACACCCAGAAGCGTTTGGCAAACCGTTGCGAGTCCAGCGAACTTCCATGAATTTCGCGCGGGCATCATTACAGGAACGAGTCGTTCTTCGAATGCGAGATGCGGGCACGATGAAAATTTTCTCGGCTGCACTGTAACAAGTGCTAGTATGCACGTTAACGCCGTTTTCTCGATTCGTTTTGCCCTTTATTCGCGCCGGGAAGCAGGGATTCCGTTCAATTTTAACGAATCTTCACGTTTGAGCAAAGTAAATAAAAAATACACATAGCCGTGCGGTTGAAATATGACTTTGCCAATTGTTTTGCATTAGCTGTGAACTAATGGAACTACGAGAATATGTAGTATTAATATATTTAACGATGTGAAAAAAAATGAAAATAATAATAATAATAATAATAATAATAATAAAACAAAAATGTTCAAATGATAAATTGCAACATTTGACTTTTAATGTTTCCCTCGCCGTAACCGCGACGATGTAAGACACCATTTGGAGTATAATGGATGGTAACTATGTATAGCGGCACAAAACAACTCCTCGAACAGCCGCACTTCATCAATCCACGTCGAAAATGTCCAAACTCCACAATAGTGATTTTCGAGTGATGGAGAGAGAAAGCGAGAGAGAGAGAGAGAGAGAGAGAGAGAGATCTTTAAGCATCCAAGGTGAACATCATTCTAATCATAAATATATGTACGCAGAAAACGTAGAACGAACTTTAGTCATCGGTACAACTCCAGCACAAGACATTTCAATTAACATGCACAAACGTGTATGCGTGTATATATACACGTACTATATATTATCTTGCTATATGTTTTGTGGAAGAATAAATTGTTCTCTTCCTCTTCCAAGGTTAAAATTATAAAATTATTATAATTGCATTATTATTCAAAACAGATATATTTATCCACGAGAACCCATTCGATTTTGTTACATTTAAACGATATCGAGTTTACTCTTTCCGATATCAGATCGTGCGCCCCTTCAACTTTGCATCCTGCTTCATACTGCTATATCGCCATATATGTATACAATCAAATTTACAACGAGCAAAGATTGCGCAGCAGTACGATGCCGTGGTCCATCGACAGTTTTTCCAATCGTTACGGACGTTATTTTGCCGTTTATACGGTCCAAATTCTTTTATCGATCGCTAAAGGAGGCGGACAGAGAGCCAAATACGCTCTTACTAACGATTTAACGAAGCCCGCGAATTCCGAAGTATAGAGATAAAACGAAAGACATTGGTATCTAGAAGGCAACGAATGATCCGTTGTTAGGTCTACACATACACAAGCTATAAATATAAATACTTAATATAGAGGAAACTGATCTATTATGTTTGTGGATCGAGTGTTAAAATCTTATCGATGAAAAAAAAAAGCATTTACCAATTCATCGTTATATATCGACTTCCTTATTTACATCTTAATGACTATATAACTCAGTGTATAATAATTATGTATAAATATCGTTTTTGAAGATCCAGCGTTTTCTTTTGAAGCTATACATCGTCAACGAGTAATATATAGGACAAAATGTGACCCATTCTTATTTTTTTTTTTTTATGTTATATTTTCTTCGAAATTATAGTTTAAAAGTAATAGATCAGTAAGCAATGAGATCTTTTCACGACAATGAGAACTTTTGACATTATTTCAATCGTTATCTAAGAAATGAGGCAAAAGCCGAGAAAGGCTTGAAATTAATGAAGGAATGAGCGGGCTCACCTGGGACATGTGCTGAGGCCGGGTCGCCGTCGACGCCATGTGCACGACCGTGGTCCTCGGTACTTTAAAGCCCTCCTCGGCCTCGTCCGGTACCGTTGTCACCTGCAAAATCAAAAGGGAAACATCGACCGTTAATCATCGCTGTTTTACACCGTCTCTGTTTATTGTATATATATATATATATATATATAT